>JAGQEM010000203.1:0-55110 GCA_019202945.1 Corynespora olivacea
AGAGAGAGAGAGAGAGAGAGAGTGTGTGTGTGTGTGTAAGCTTCAGTCAATGATGGATTAGCTAAGGGTTACATATAGTCCCAAAGATGTAATATATTTACCGACTATTTACACATAGAAGAGCAGCCAAGTGACTTCGGTGCACTAGTATATCTGAGATGAGCAGAAGGAAGAGACGGGAAAGGGGCAAAGAGGGGTATTAAGTGGTCGAACATCGGACTCATCTCGTCTATCAAAGACGTTGTGTTTAATTTTTCGTCGGTTTATTTCGTCATACAACGTTCACCAAACACACTGTCCCCCTTTACATCCACCGCCGTCTCGCCGCACCCGTCTCCTTCGCTGCTCGCGCACCCAGGTTGACAGTAACCTTGGTCTGCAGCGCAAACGAAGAAATATCGAACGGAAGCCGATTCTGCTGGAGTGTCGCAGCTGCAGATGCCCCCCCAGCGGCGGGCGTAGAAGCACTCGACGAGCTGGAAGGACCCGCGCCCTCCGCGGAGCTCGCGGCAATAGTGACAGCTTGTCCAACCGGGGAAGTCGTAGATGCGCCGACAAGACCAGCAGGTGTCAGCTTAGCTGAGTCGATAGGGGCAGCCGAAGAAGAAGACGTGGCAGCAGCTTTCGGAGCATTGGGCGGTGCCTCTCCGCCGGCGATAACTGTGATGGGGTTTTGCGGGGCGGAAGCCTGAGTTTGCAATGTTGAAGGGGATGCTGATGCTGCGCTGACAGGCATAGAACCGAGTTGGAAAGGTTGTGCTTGCGGGGCGGCCATAGGGAATGATCCAGCTGGGCACATACATGCACAGTTGCAAACCCCTTCGGCTCCTTGGGCGGTCGCGGTACCGTTTGATCCACCTTTGCTTCCACTTCCGCTTCCGCCTCCTGCAATCACAGTAGCAGCGGCCCCGGCTTTCTGCGTGGTAGTTGCTCCGACAAGAGCGTCCGGGGTGAGAGTCGCTGAGTTGACGACGGCGCCTTGGGGTGATGAGCTCTTCGGTTGTGCCGCCGCGGCAGCCCCTGTCCCGTTGGTGGCGACAACGGTCACTCCGGCAGCCCCGCCGCCTCCTTTGGCGATGGTTTGATTACCTGCCGATCCTGCGCCTGCGAGGACGATGACACCGCTTGCGGCTTTGCTCGTCGTGGTGGCTGCAATGAGACCATCTGGGGTTAGAGTTGCAGAGTTCACAGCGACGGCCTTGGATGTGGTGGTACCATTCGAAGCGGCTTGCGCTGCTCCATTTCCTTGTCCTCCAGCGACGACTGTGATAGGGCCGGAAGCTTTCGCAGCACCCCCGGCTCCATTGGCAGAGGCGCTCGCCTTCCCTTCTCCAGCAACTTCAGTGATCGTTCCGGGAGCAGGCTTGTTCGTCTTTGCTTCGGCAGCAGCGCTCGATTTGCCTCCTTCAGCAATTGCTGTGATGGTTCCTGGAGGAGAAGCAGCTGGTTTACCCCCGGCAGAAGTGGTTGATTTGCCCTCGGCGGCGGCAGTTGGTTTACCCCCTTCGGCGACTTCTGTGATGGTTCCTGGAGGGGAAGCAGCTGGTTTACCCCCGGCAGCAGTAGTTGATTTGCCCTCGGCGGCAGCAGTTGGTTTGCTCTCGGCGGCAGCAGTTGGTTTGCTCTCGGCGGCAGCAGTTGGTTTGCTCTCGGCTGCAGCGGTTGAGCCGAGAATCGAGAAGGACTGGAACGTATTAGTGTTGTCTGCCAAATCTTGAATCAAGTACATACTGTGGCATTCTGGCCTCCGGCGGCCTTGTTTGTCTCTCCTGCAGCCTTGCTCTGAATAGTGGCCTGGCTGATCCCAGCACCGTTGCCTTGGTTGTTTCCGTTGCCTTGGTTGTTTCCGTTGCCTTGGTTGTTTCCGTTGCCTTGGTTGTTTCCTTGGCCTTGATTGTTTCCTTGGCCTTGATTTTGACCACCGTTGCCACCGTTCTGGCCGCTGTTTATGCCCTGGAGGATCGAGTCGAGAGAACTGCTTTGCCCGCCGATAAGTTGGTTCGCGACGCTCCCTGTAGTGTCTCCCGGGCTGTCACCCGTACCAAGGGCCTGGTTTTGGTTTTGGCCTTGACGTTGACCTTGGGCAGAAAGAGAGTTGAGAAGGCCGTCTGTGTCAAGGCCGGGACCAGCTCCATTTTGTTGTTGCGATTGCCCAGTAAGAAGAGCACCTAGATCCGCTGATGTGCCTTGGGACTGAGATTGTCCATTTGCGTTGCCTTGGCCGGATGCTGAGGCTGGGGTCGCAAGACTGTTACCGCCTTGCTGGCTGCCTGCCAAGCCGTTGATGAGAGAGTTGGCGTCGATGCCTTGCGCACCCACACCTGCTCCACTTTGTCCGCCACCTGTAAGTCCGCCTGTTTGCGCTTGTCCAGGTTGCGCAAGGGAGGTTGCACCTTGCTGACTGCTGCCGATGCCATTGAGAAGTGCATTAGGGTCAAGTGGTTGTCCGGCTCCTTGTTGTTCGCCACTGATCAATGACCCTATATCGATTCCTGAAGTGCCCTGGCCCTGGCCTTGTGACTGAGGTTGACTTTGGCCTTGATTGGCACCGTTGAGAAGCGAATTGATATCCACCCCTTGGCTCTGCGCTACTTTTGCGGATAGACCGCCGACATTTACCAGATCGTCAACAGCCGGGAAATCCAGTCTTCCCCTTCGTTCGTGTCGTGCCCGAGCAACCTCGTCCGCTACGCCATATTGCAAGCTCTCGATTTTCCTTCCCATCACGTTCGGTCCAATCTTGTTGTTGTTCAGGTTGATTGCAGGATCGGCAGCCACCTATGATGCATCAGTATGAAGTGAAGTAGTGATGGGAAGGTTCGCGCACGGTTGTGATCAGCAACAGGGCGATGCCCATGGACGACCTTATCCTCTTCATGTTGTGCAGAAACGAAACGGGACGAGAAAAGAGTATTAGTACGTAAACAGCCCAGCTGGTATTATTCAAAGGAATGAAATAGTGTCACAGACATGCAGACTCATTCAAGAACCGCACAGCAGACTTCAGAAGAGTGAGAAGAGAAGGGAAGAAGAAATCGGGGAGGCGGCGAAGAAAGCGGGCCCAGAGGCGAAAGGGAACGAGAGAAGCCGAACTGGAAGCCAAACCATCCAGACGTATGCAGACACCTTAGGCACTTAACATAGTGCACGACGCGACCGAGCCCCGCTCATTCTGTTTCTCAAAATGTGATGGGTTTCCTGGCGGCTAGGTGATGTCCTGTCTCAAGGTCCGGCAGCCGATGCAGGTATGAGCAGGACTTAAGGCCCATGTTGCACGCTTGCAAAGGCATTGTCAAGCGTACGTGGCCAAGCATGTTTGCCGCGAGGGAGAGGGCGCGACTCATGGGCTGCATGCCTGCGAGAAGCGTTTTGGTGGATGTTGGGTGTCAAGGTGGTCTGGTGAACCGCTGGGAGGCGAGGTCTGACACACGCAATGCAGGAGCGAGAGTCTCTTCACACCGGTGATGTTTCACGACGACGCCAGACGAGACCCGTGCGCAGCTGCATACTCGGACGTTGCTCTCATTTTCCTCCGAGGGATGCAGCATCTAGAGATGATACTATCTGACCTGGTGATTTCGATACTAGTGCTTACATGATGAGGTGAAAGGTGCGTCGACCGTTGGGTGATGGGGGCTGGAGAGATCGCCATGGAAAATACAATGACTTGGCATCGAACATCTTCGCGTCATCGATCAAGTTCCCTTTGAAAAGAACAACGCTTTCACGACTTCGATGCGCAATTTCGTCATTTGGACCATCACTGTCGGGGCGCAGCGGTAGCGAGTGCGAACATAGTGCAAGAGCTGTGTATATAATGAATTAAAGACATCCGCGCACGCCTCTGCGCATACACACCCACCACCACCACCATGGCAGCTGTACGAGTTCTGGATAATTACTACCTCGCCATCACACTCATCATCACCGTCGCATATCAGCTCTTCTTCTTTGCGATCGCCTTTTCTTTCAAATTCGACAAGCTCACCGACTTTGCGGGTGGTACCAATTTCGTCTTGCTTGCTATACTCACGTTATCATTTAGCGGGAACAGAGGTGATGCAAGGAACATTGTGGTTTCTGTGTTTATGATGGTGTGGGCGGCAAGACTGAGCGGGTTCCTACTTTTCAGGATTCTAAAGACCGGAAAAGACGACCGTTTCGACGATAAGCGCGACAAATTCTGGTCATTCTTGGGATTCTGGGTCTTGTAAGCCGTGTATGGAGCAGACGGATGTTCAAAGCTGACAGGATGTAGCCAAATGATCTGGGTCTGGACGTGCTCACTGCCTGTCACCATCCTCAACTCACCAAATGTCACGCAGTTCAGACAGCCGCGATTCAGCACTGTGTGTGACGTAGTAGGCATAATCATGTACTTCATCGGCCTGATCATGGAGAGTGTGTCCGACATTCAGAAATATCGCTTCCGAAGCGTTCATGGCAGCAATGGTGAGGTCTGCGATGTCGGCTTCTTTGGCTGGACGCGCCACCCAAATTACTTCGGCGAGATACTCATCCAATTCGGTGAGTGGTCTTACATGTACCGCCCATACTCAAGTCTAATTTTTATCCTAGCCATCTTCACGATTGCTGTGGCACCCGCAGCGAATAATTATGTCTCCGGCGGAGCTTACTCGGCACTCTACGCCTCGATCCTCGGACCCATCCTCCTGACGACTCTACTCATGTTTGTTTCTGGTCTGACATTGCAAGAGCGTCCAGGAGCGAAGAAGAGATACGAAAAGGGCATCAAGTGGCCTGAGTATGAGAGGTACATCCGTCGCACAAGCATTCTCATTCCCTTCCCTCCACAAATCTACGAGAAGATGCCCGTCATTCTGAAGAGGACTATCTTCTTGGAGTTTCCGATGTATGTCTTTGATCCCGCAAAACATGCAGACCATAGCAGGACTCGGGCCAGTTCGGCCGAGGAAGGGAGGGTGAGGCCCAGTGATGAGCAGGGGCTGCGCTCGTGAGATTGTGCTCGTTTGATACCCTAGATCTCAACTCATCTCAATTCAAATCTCTTGTACAATTTCCAGTGGTTCGACTATCTCAAACATGCATATGTTTTTACTCGTGTGAGGTTTCGGGTACATACTCATATCGGAGATAGTGGCGATAACGGCAATCGCCGCACATGCAACTCCCATCTTCTCCCCTCACATCTCAGTCGTCATCCGTTTCTCCGCCCAACTCCCCAGGTGTCATCGCAAGACTTTCCTTGCCCTCTCAGTGGCAAGTCGCTGCGGCACTTCTCCTTCCTAGTTTTAAAAGTATGTTTTCAAACAATGGCGCCAAGTCGAGACACGTACTGATAGACCGCAGTAGCAACCCCTTGCACAAGATACAATTCACCATGTTCCCTTCACCTTCAGCCCTGAACCAAGTCTTTGCAGGTTGCTCGCCCTTCCCATCCGGACATGCTGCCAATCTTGGAGCTCTGCCGAAACAGCGTGTCTCCAAGTGGACCGCTCGGCAGGACCTCTACTCCGTCTGGAGCGTCGTCGAGGATGCCAAAAGCAAAGCAACCAAATTGAGCGATGCTGCTACTGCCGAATTGGAGAAAGCTAGCAACAAGGCGCAAGCGAAGACTGGCCAAATCGAGTTGTACTCTGCCAAATTCTATGCTGCGTGCACTTTTGGCGGAGTCATGGCATGTGGACTGACGCATACGGCCGTAACCCCTCTTGACCTTGTGAAGTGTCGGCGACAAGTGGATTCGAAGATGTACACCGGCAATTTCCAGGCCTGGGGAAAAATATTCCGCGCTGAAGGCGTCCGTGGCGTTTTTACAGGATGGTCGCCGACTTTCTGGGGCTATTCCATCCAAGGTGGGTTGAAGTATGGTGGATACGAATTCTTTAAGAAGTTCTATGGAGATCTTGTTGGTGAAGAGAACTTTCATAAGTACAAGACGGCCATCTACCTCGCGGGCAGCGCTTCCGCAGAGTTCATTGCCGATATCGGTCTCTGCCCGCTTGAGGCAGTCAAGGTCAGGATGCAAACGACAAGCAAGTCCCCCATTGCTCACGGCAGGTTCGTTTTTACTAACCATCCGGCTACAGTCCCTCCGTTCGCCAAGACAACGCTCGGCGGCATATCGACGGTGACCGGCAAGGAAGGGTTCGGCGGGTAAGCTAGAATAATAGCAGATCCGTTTCAACTGCGTAGCGTGCTGACAGATTAGTTTGTACAAGGGTCTCTATCCACTTTGGGGACGCCAAATTCCGTACACAATGATGAAGGTCGGTTACACGGGGCCATCAGTGGCATAATTAACATCTTGCAGTTTGCTTCATTTGAGACCATCGTCGAGGCGATCTACAACTATCTGCCCGGGAACAAAAACGACTACGGCAAGGGTGCCCAAACTGCCGTATCCTTCACGGGTGGTTACTTAGCCGGTATCCTTTGTGCCATCGTCAGTCACCCTGCGGATGTCATGGTTTCAAAATTGAACGCCAGTCGCCAGCCTGGTGAGGCTTTCGGGGCTGCGACAGGCCGTATTTACAAGGAAATCGGATTCGGTGGCCTCTGGAATGGCTTGCCCGTTCGTATCGTGATGATCGGAACTCTGACAGGCCTTCAGTGGATGACGTATGTGACTTTCAACGACCGAGGCTGGTATTTACTGACTTTTGCAGTTATGACTACTTCAAGATTTTTATGGGCCTCCCGACTACGGGCGGCGCTCCCCCACCACAAGAGGCTAAGTAAGGCGCAGTGCACAGTGTTTTACATGTATCACATCGACGGGACATGTTACTGTCTACATACTGTGTATGGTTGATACAACAGTCATATGAATCGGAAGGCGTTGGAGTTTCACGTACTGGTGCATGCATGATAATACGAAATCACCGCTCTACTTCCTGTTGCCAATGCCCTAATTTAGTCTTCAACCCAAAGTTGCTTCATTCTAATTCGAACAAGCATGCAATAGATTTCGATTGCATTCGCAGCGCTACAACGATACAGTCTCCTCGTCTAAGCCTGCTATCTATGAAGACGACAGAACAACTCGCAGTGATGGTCGCCCAGTTTCGCCTAGCGGCAATGCCACACACTTAGCCGTAGGGCTGGCTTACACTACCAAATCACAAATCCGTCTCTTATCAGACCGCCCCACTCGATCACTTTTACGTCTTTCACCACGATCCCACGTCCGCAACGAAGCGCCTTACTATGTACTATAGTAGTTTCCCAGTGACGTAGTAACGAACAATCTCAGCCAAGCCGAACTTCACTCGCCGGACCTATCTGTTCCTCAAGAACACGGCGAGGAGTTTGGTTCGCTAACTGATTGAGTTGATTGAGTGGGTAGGGAGGCCGTGCCGGTACTCTTCAGATGTCAGGCAGATGCGCCCTCATCCCACGCCAATCGCTGGTAATGGCTTTGCGTCATATAGTGGCTTGCTGCCATGGCAATGAAATAGCAAATATAAGATCTTTAGCCCTGCAGCCGCCCTTCATTTCGTTCTAGTACCTAGACACCGCGATTTAACCCTTGATCCCCGACACACAACCACGTTGTTTTCTTGGGTTCAAAACAGCTACGGCGAAAGCACAGTGACACGATAAAATGTCCAACGTACCGATTCACTCCACAGGCCGTGGTGGTCAGTAAAGCAAGAGACGAGCAAAGAACGAGGCGGCTTACTGATTAATGGTGTAGGCGCGGGTAACATCGGACCTGACTCCACAGTGTAAGTATCTTGTCGACACCAATCAGCGATAGTTATATTGTTGAAATTTACCACACCAGCCGCTGACTGCCTGGCAGCTACAGCGATGGCGGCATTGTCCGCGAGGGCATCCGAGACGAAAGCGAAGGGGACTATTCCACCGGCGTACGTATCCCTCCTTCTCCACCACATCTTCTTTCTAATCCCATCCAAAGCGCGGCGGCGCTGGCAACATCGCCAAATCTCCCCAGGTCCAGCCTTCGGACCATAACCATCGTCACTCGCAAGACTATATCCCCGAACAGAGTCTGCGCCAGGGACAGGAGAATTTCCACACCGGTGTATGTACTATCAGGTCAAGTGCAAAAGGACAGGAAGCTGATTTGAGCCCAGCGTGGTGGAGAAGGGAACGTCCATAAGGAGAAGTATGGAGGGCACAGCCACTCACCTGATAGGAAAGGGTTGGGCGAGAAGGTAAAGCATGCGCTTGGTCTAGATAAAGATAAGAAACCTGAATCTTCCCCTCTTGCGCAGGAGCGTAAGGAGTAGGCGTTTGGAATGATTGCTCAAGATACCCAGACAGAGATAGTGATGGCGAGGCGTTGAGGGAGATGAGCTTGATAGATGATACCTTCAGATAGATAACTGGAAATGAGAGAAGATTCGGTTCCTTCCGGACCTTCACCACGTGCTTGAAGATGTTGATCATCGCTGTCACTGCTAATCAGGCTTAATGCGGGGCTGGGGGGTGAACGAACGTGGGGCAGTCGCGACCCGCCATCGCGTCATCCCGCTCAGAAAACCTTGAGAGGCAGCCAAACCTCCAAGCAACGACACGATATCCTCAGCATGGAAACGAACACGGCAGATAGCGATGCCCTCGTGTGCTCCGATGATCCACACCACCCCGCGAATCATATTTGCACCCTGTGCGCGAAGTTTTACAACTTGGGCTGGGTACGTTCGCCCTGCCTTTGGCCCGAACGAGCGATGGATCGGAATCAGTGTTGGAGATGAAGGAGCAAGACTGAATCGAGCAATTGAACTAGGTTACAGGCACCGGCGGCGGAACCAGTGTTCGCCATGAAGACAAGATATACATCGCGCCCAGCGGTGTGCAGAAGGAACTCATGAAGCCGACCGACATGTTCGTTATGGACTACAACAGCAAGGAATATATACGGCGGCCAGTGGTACCATCCCTTTTCTTTCCTCGTCCATCCCCACTTCAGTTCCCACTCGCTGACGGCATTCTGTTGCAGGTCCACAAACCCTCCGCCTGTACACCCCTCTTTCTCGCAGCCTTCACGCGCGGCGCCGGCTGCTGCATTCATACCCACTCACAGTGGGCTGTTCTCGTTACGCTTCTCGTCGAACGCGATTTTGGAAAGGAGGCGTGCTTTGAGATTGAGGAGATTGAGCAGATCAAGGGCATTCCCAGGGGTAGAGGCAAACAAGGGAACTTGGGGTACTTTGAAAGGCTGAGGATTCCGATTATTGAGAATACGGCGCAGTGAGTGCATGTCTGTTGCAGATGGAGACAGGATCAGGAGGAGGAAAGAGTGGCTGACATGATCCAGCGAGGAAGACCTGACGTCGAGTCTTGAGGAGGCCATGGAGAGGTACCCAGATACCTATGCGGTATTGGTTCGGAGGCACGGGATGTGAGTATCCAATCCCCTCGGTGCCTTTCTTTGAACGCTAACATCAATAGATATGTATGGGGCGATAATGTACACAAGGCGAAGACGCAGTGCGAGAGCATCGACTACATTCTACAACTTGCCGTCGAGATGAAGAAGCTTGGACTACCATGGACGAAATGAGGGGAATGATTAAAATGTATGATGCCGTGCGTTTGGAGCGAGGGATGCATGGAATAAGTGGACCCACCCACCCACTACTTTTCACCTTGCCAAATATCGAAAATACTTACAGCCATACAACGCGCAACAGAAAAATCCGCACGATTCATGTGCAGTTCAGTGACTGGTGTCAGAAAAATGATCCTCGGCGCCTGTAGTACATAGGGTCATCAACTTGAGATAGACGAATAACCAACACTGTGGCAAGACACCAGCTCTACCAATGGCTTCGGTTATGCAAGGATGCGAACTGGCGTATCTGTATCCTGTAGCATCCATGACCTAAACGGCGAGTTGAGTAATGGACGAACGAGACAAAGGACGATTTGAATTCCTGCATCTCGTCTTTCACTTCCGGTGACAAGCCCAAAGTTCCCGGCGCCATTGTCCGCATCATCGACGCCCGGAATAATGTCCTCTTCTCGCATGTCTCGGGCGGGGGTAAGGGCAAATGAGTCTGGGTATCAATTCAGGCATCAGGAATTAGAGGCTAGGTGCGCATGAGCTCAATCAAGCAGGCATCGATCCACCACTTTGATGTTCAGCTTCCATCCTTGCCTTCTTGGTTCTCTTCATCTGCCGCTTGGAGATGTTTTCTTCTCCCGACTGGCTGACGGGCGTGTCTTCCGTACTCTCTCGCGATTTCCTCTTCTGGTCTTTCGGCTGCCCCTTGCCTTTCTTTTGATTCTTGTTCGGGTCTTCTGCAGGCGGAGGCCTCTCGCCGCCGTACACGACGTCCACGATGCCCTTGAAGCTCTGCCGTTTGAGACGCGCGAATTCAACCACACTGCGGGCTTCTTTGGTCAGGCCGTCCTTTCCACGCTCGGCCCCAAGTCCCCATAGGGATGCGAGGTTGATGATGTCGCTTGGTGCGCGCACAGCCAGAACGTTCTTCGCTTCGGAGCTAAGAATCAGCCCACGTCCTCTCGACACGCGGATCAATTGGGTGGCATTGTTGATCAGGTTCCTCTTCGCGATGGCATCCCCCAAGATGGCCTGGCCGTAACAAAGTTCGATTTTGATGCCCCGTGAGATGGCAGCGCCGAGCATGGGGAACTTGAAGTGCTTCTCAAACTTTTGGGACAGGTCGATGGAGATGATGTCGATGTCGAGGGATTGACATGCTGTTTGCAGCGTCTTTTCGTCTGTGGGACGGGCGGCAATCAGGTCGTAATTTTGCTGCAGCTGTGGAATTCTGAAGTTGGAAGCCGAGTCGGCAAGGAAGATGTTGCAGCGGCGGAGGATCCGGAGACGTGCTGGAGTGGGGAAAGGGAGTGGGTTGGGGATGGACGGGGTCTGTGGTCGTCAGTGAGATGATTACAATCTCTTCTCCCCATGTTCGCTGGGGCACATGAAGATGGATAAGCGAACTCACCAGGTCAGACGGAAGTCGTCCGGCGTATGTGTGTGTGAGGGCAATCACGTCGTATCCCACTGGACTCTATGAGCGACTGACTGCCCAACCAGGCAGGCAAGGGTGGCCACTCACACTCGTCGAGAAAAGCCACTGTGCGCTGCAACTCCCTGGCCTCTTTCTGCCAGGGCACATTCAGATCGTGGAACATGGCGACGAACACGGGCGAACAAGACCGAGGGGTGCGCAACAGGCGAGGTGAGTAGATGTACAATCCCATGTACAGACGTCCAAGCTCGCGGATTGTGCGCCGCCAGTCACGTGCAGCTCCGCGGCCCGGCTCACACACACAAAGCAGACGCAGGAGCAGAAGCACCGGGCGGGCATGCAAATCCTCGTCGTCGTCGTCGTCGTCCTCGCCCGCAGCCTCTGACGCATTCGCCGCCGGACTTCCACGGTCGCGAGGGTGAAAGCAGCTCCTTCACGCGTTTCTGGACCAAGGCAGCGGCTCTCGGTGTTCTTGCTGGCCTTCTGGTCGCCTATCTTGCCGTCGTGCTCCGCTCCACCCCGCCACTCTCGCCAACCTCGCCATCCTCACAGCCCGACACCCACAGTATACATACACATAGCGCGCACACGCCTGCCCCCCCGATTTCCAAAGGCACCGTTGCCCGCAAAGACAACATGGCGCTCAACAGCGGCAACGCGACCAGCATCGCCCGCGTCTATGCCGACGTCAACGCCAACATGCCCCGCGCGTACTGGGATTACGACAGCGTCAACATCTCGTGGGGCGTGCTCGAGAACTACGAAGTCGTGCGCAAAATCGGCCGCGGCAAGTACTCGGAGGTGTTTGAGGGCATCAACGTCGTCAACTACCAGAAATGCGTCATCAAAGTGCTCAAGCCGGTTAAGAAGAAGAAGATAAAGCGCGAGATCAAGATTCTGCAGAACTTGTCTGGCGGGCCCAACGTCGTGTCGCTGCTCGACGTGGTGCGCGACAACCAGGTTAGTGACGGTTCCGACTGGCTTGGAGATTGGGTACCATGCCCCTCTTGTCCCGTGTGCTTTTTGCTGATTGGGGGCGACTGCAGAGCAAGACGCCGTCGCTGATATTCGAGTACGTGAACAATACCGATTTCCGGAGCCTGTATCCCAAGTTCACCGACTACGACGTGCGCTACTACATTTCGGAGCTGCTCAAGGCGCTCGACTACTGCCACAGCAAGGGCATCATGCACAGGGACGTGAAGCCGCACAACGTCATGATTGACCATGAGAAGCGCAAGGTGTGTACGCTGCCATCCCGGAGAGGGGCGAGTGCTGACAGCGGTAGCTGCGACTGATTGATTGGGGTCTGGCCGAGTTCTACCACGCCGGCACCGAGTACAACGTGCGCGTGGCATCGCGCTACTTCAAGGGCCCAGAGCTGCTCGTCGACTTCCAGGAGTATGACTACTCGCTCGACATGTGGTCGCTCGGCGCCATGTTTGCGTCCATGATATTCCGCCGCGAGCCATTCTTCCATGGCAATAGCAATTCTGATCAGCTTGTCAAGATCGCCAAGGTGCTGGGAACGGAGGATCTCTTTGACTATCTCGACAAGTACGACATCGAGCTCGATGCACAGTACGACGATATCTTGTCTCGCTACCCGAAGAAAGCGTGGCACTCGTTCATCAATGCCGACAACCAGCGTTTCGTGAGCAACGACGCTATAGACTTCCTTGACAAGCTGCTGCGATACGACCACCAAGTAGGTAGCCGTGTTGCCCCCTCAAATGACAAAAACTGACGTGTGCAGGAACGACTTACAGCGAAGGAGGCTCAGGCCCACCCTTACTTTGCTCCGGTTCGCCAGGCTGCCGCGCAGAACAACAACAACAACAATAACAACAACAACGCGGGCACGTCCCATTCATGATAGATACCCACCCACATAGCTTAGCTAATATGAGCTCAAGAGCATTTTTAACCGGCGGTCAAAACAGAGGACGATGCACAAGCCAATGGCCTCAATGAACGCTCAAGTGTGTACCCAGAAAGTGATCCAACTGGTGTATCCAATGTAATCGAAGCAGCCCGACGACTGGAGGAAAGGAAGCGGCTGGGAGAGTGGACGTAGGAAAAGGAGGGTTTCGTTGGCAGCAATGGCGCGGCAAGATTGTTGGGCATGATCATATACACTCGTCTTGCTTTTGGCGCACACCACTCTGCATTCTGTTTTAACGCTTGGATTCTTAGGACGCATATTGCGGAGGAGTGTCGCGCCCTACCCTTGAAGGTTACTATGCATCTCGAGGCGTTGGGTATTGAGCAAACATGGGGTCGGAGTCGTACATCCAATGCATCTCATTCGAAATATGACTGTTGTATCGTGTTTTTGTTTTCATGGACTGATGGTTTTGACTCAATTGAGTCCTGATCCTGACTCAATCGAGACCTGAGGGCGATGAGTCATCAGTCGCGCGCTAAGCCTTCACGTGGAGCTGTGACTCTTTCGTACATACATAAAAACTACCCCGCCGAGCGCCCATGCCCCGCCTCACATACCTTCTGCCGTCCGGACGCGTCTTCTCTGCACTGCACCTTCACATTCACCCACACACTTTGCGCCTCCATCATACGCTGCGAAGAAGATACACCACGCCCACAATGGCGCTCAATGCGTCAAGTCACAATGTCACCGGTGAACGGACGTCACCCAACACTACCGCCCCGCCCGCTGTCAGCGAAGACAGCAAGAAGGACATAATGGCACACGCGGAAAAGGAGGCTACTGGGCAATCGGCCCCTGGCGCCGGTGCTTCGGAGAAGAAGGAGAAGAGCGCCAAAGAGCTTGAGAAAGAGCGCAAGAAGGCGGAAAAGGACGCGAAATTCCAGGCAAAGAAGGCCGCGCAAGCTGCAGCAGGTGGCGGTGCGTCTGGCAAGGAAAAGAAGAAGAAGGTAGAGAAGGAAGTCCTGCCAGAATACGTGGAAGAGACCCCCAAGGGCCAGAAGAAGATCCTCAAAAGCCTCGATGACAAGGAGCGATCGGCATACAATCCCAAGATCGTCGAGAGCGCATGGTACGACTGGTGGGAGAAAGAAGGCTTCTTCAAGCCGGAATATACAACACCTCATTTCCAAGACGGGAAGGTCAACGAGAAGGGCGCCTTCGTGATCCCTATCCCGCCGCCGAACGTTACAGGAAAGCTGCACTGTGGACATGCGCTCGCGACCTCGCTGCAGGATGTACTGATCCGGTGGCATAGGCAGCGGGGGTACACCACGCTATATTTGCCGGGCTGCGACCACGCGGGTATTTCGACCCAGAGCGTCGTCGAGAACATGCTGTGGCGGCGAGAGAAGAAGACGCGGCACGATCTTGGACGCCCTGCTTTCGTTGAGCGCACGATGCAATGGAAGTCGGAATACCACGAGTCCCTCACCAGCGTCCTAAAGCGCATGGGCGGCAGCTTTGACTGGACTAGGGAGGCCTTCACCATGGACAAGAACCTGTCCACCGCCGTCACTGAGACCTTTGTGCGCATGCACGAGGAAGGTCTCATCTACCGGTCGAACCGCCTTGTGAACTGGTGCACACAATTGAACACTGCTCTGTCAAACCTGGAGGTCGATAACAAGGAGCTGACAGGCCGGACCCTGTTGGACGTCCCTGGGTATGAGAGGAAGGTCGAGTTTGGCGTGCTAACGCACTTCAAGTACCCCATTGAGGGTACTGACGAGCATATTGAGGTCGCCACTACACGTCCAGAGACATTGCTGGGAGATACTGGCATCGCTGTGCACCCCAAAGACGAGCGATACACACACCTCGTTGGAAAGAAGGCCTTTCATCCGATTGTCAACCGCCTCATGCCCATCGTTGCTGACGAGTACGTTGACAAGAATTTCGGTACTGGCGCCGTGAAGCTCACGCCCGCCCACGACCCCAACGATTTCAACCTCGGCAAGAAGCACAATCTGGAGTTCATCAACATCCTTACGGACGACGGCAAAATGAATGAGAACGCTGGCGAGTTCAAAGGCCAGAAGCGCTTTGATGTCCGATACAGCGTCGTCGCGAAGCTCAAGGAGCTCGGCCTCTTTGTTAAGACGGAAGATAATCCTATGAAAGTACCTCTCTGCAACAAGTCTAAAGACATTATTGAGCCCCGTATGAAGCCGCAATGGTGGATGAAGATGGACGGGTTAGCGAAGAGAGCAATCGAGGTTGTCGAGAACGGCGAGATCAAGATCCGGCCAGAAACACAGGAGAGGGTCTATAAGCACTGGATGAGCAATATTAATGATTGGTGCTTGTCAAGACAACTGTGGTGGGGCCACCAGATTCCAGCCTACTTTGTCAAGTTGGACGGAGAGCCGGATGGGACTCCAGAAGAGGAGCTTTGGGTCACAGGACGGACAGAAGAGGAGGCCAGGAAGAAGGCCGAGGCGAAGTTCTCGGGAAAAAGGTTCAGTCTTGTAAGTACTCGGAGATCCTTACCTCAGTGACCCAAGAGGACTAACAATCTGTAGGAACGAGACGAGGACGTGCTCGACACGTGGTTTTCCTCGGGGCTTTGGCCTTTTTCCACTTTGGGGTGGCCCAACGACACCATCGATTTGCGCACACTATTCCCCACGTCCATCCTTGAAACTGGATGGGACATTCTGTTTTTCTGGGTCGCAAGGTTAGTTCTTCGATGTTCCTCCAATTGCACATACTGACTTCGCATAGGATGATAATTTTCTCCCTTCACCTGACAGGCAAAGTACCGTTCAAAGAGGTCTACTGTCATTCGCTTATCCGCGACAGTGAGGGTCGCAAAATGAGCAAGTCTCTTGGAAATGTGATAGATCCGATCGACATCATGCAGGGTATTACGCTGAATGAGCTGAATGATAAGCTGAAGGTGGGCAATCTGGACCCCAAAGAGCTCAAGAGGGCGGAGCTCTACCAAAAGACTTCATTCCCTCAAGGGATCCCCGAGTGCGGTGAGTAACTCCCAGGACGTTCACCGTCACCCTCCGATGGGCTTTGCTGACTTTGAATCCCAATTTTAGGCGCCGACGCGCTACGTATGGCTTTGGTCGGTTACACCACTGGAGGTGGTGACATCGCCTTTGATGTGAACACAATTCATGGCTACAGGCGCTTCTGCAATAAGATCTATCAGGCCACCAAATTCTCGCTTGGCCGTCTCGGACAATTCACTCCCCGCGCTACCGTCACCAAGTCTGGCAAGGAGTCTCTTGCTGAGAGGTGGATACTGCACAAGCTCTCCGTCGCTTCGAAAAGCATCAACGATCATCTAGAGAAGCGCGAGTTCTCATTGTCGACCCAAGTCGCCTACAAATACTTTTACAGATTCTTGTGTGACACATACATCGAGAATTCGAAAGCCATCTTTGACGAAGGTACCGCCGAGGAGAAGGAGAGTGCGAAGCAGACACTGTACACAGCCATCGAGGGTGGCTTGCTAATGCTGCACCCCTTCATGCCATTCTTGACTGTAAGTACCACTCCCTGATAAAAGTCGGGATACATTCGCCCAAGTATAGTTTGATCTTGCTGACACTGTACTAGGAAGAGCTTTGGCAACGTTTACCGCGAAGGGATGGTGATAAGACGCCCTCCATTACCATCGCTGCGTTTCCAGAGTATAGGGATGACCTCGTAGACGACGATGCAGATGCAGAATGTAGGTTGTCTGCTGACGTAGTGTTGTATTGTGCTAATGTAAGATAGACGAGCTACTTGTCAACTGCTCTGAAGGTCTTCGTTCTCTGACCGCTGAATACGCGGTCAAGGAATCCGGTGCGTCGTTCATCCAAGCTCACGACGACGCTATCCACGCTGTCCTCAAATCGCCGTCGTCCCTCCCTTCCCTCCGCTCTCTTGCCGGCAAGGCGATTACTTCGATTGAAATTCTTGCGCCCTCAGATCCTGCTCCCACCGGTTGCGGCGTCTACACTGTTGGCGCATCGACTACCGCCTTTCTTGACCTCAAGGGCCGAATTGATATAGAGAAGGCGATAAGCAAGGCACAAGATCGTCTGAAAAAAGCGAACGAGACGATAGCAAAGCAGAAGAAGGTAATGGACAGTGAGTGGGAGGAAAAGGTCAGTGAAGCGGTCAAGGAGACTGAAAAGGAGAGGTTGAGGGATGTTGAGGCTGAGGGAAGGAATTTGGAGAAGAGTTTGGAGCAATTTGAGAAGATGAAACTTCAGTAGAATATGTGTTCTTGTGGAACAGATTTTAGAAACGGCGATGTTGGTAAAAAGGTTTACTTTCAAGATGGTGTGAGCAGTGTATTAGCATACCATATCACAAATTCGAAAAGTGAATTTGTGTATTGACCATTACCACGCCTTTTTGATACGTGATACGCCTTGGATTTCTCCTCAAACCTAATGTTTCCTACAAGTTCGCTTCCCATTTGCATCCTCCAGTCTCGCACTGAGGATATCAGATCTCCTAAACACTCTTCCCATCCACTTTCTTGAGCTTCAACGCATACAAATCAACACCTTCCAGCGCTCGCACATTAACCGCTGTATAATCAAAGAAGAACTCCGGATCCGTACTCTTTGCGAAACAAGAAGTGCCGCACGAAGGGCAGAAGTGGTGGGCTACCTTGTGGTTGGGTGCAAACGTATACTTCTAGCATACGACCTCAGTCAGCCCCCTAATTGTACTCGAAAGAAAGGAAAAGAAGATAGAGGATAGATCGTACGGTGAGGTCGTCAAGACCACCTGTGGTGAAGGAAAGGCTTTTGTCAGGTACATAGATCAAAAGATAGCCGTTTCGTGAACAGATACTGCAGTTGCAGCTGCTGACTTCGCAGGTGGGGTCTGTGAAGGCGGATGCGTGCGTAACGGTGTAGGTGATGCGTTTGCAGTGGCAGGAGCCATTGTACGTGGCTGGTGAAGGGGCAGCCGTGGGCGACGAGGTGGAGGTTGAAGACATGATTGGTCTATGATGCGGCTTGTGATATACGACCTAAGGTCGAAGATGCGAGGGAAGTATCGAACGATAAGGGAAGGGGTCATGTACGCAGATGGATATGATATAAAGCTTTTGCATGGGATAACGTGGTTTCGTGTCGGGAAAAGCCTCACGCGGCCTATGACACGTCCTGGCGAATGAGACGGGCGAAAGCGCACGGGTAACGCGAAGTCAGGTGAGTGGCGCTTCTTGTCACCGACTTTCTTGTTTGGAGATACGAGGAATGCGAGACAAGTTCACCGCTATTTGATTCCATTGGGTATAACGAGGGGTGATTGTGGAATCAACTGCAGATTGTGGGATAACTTTCCAATTGTCTACCGAATTCACCAACGCATTGGATTTGGTTGCACGCGAAGGGTCTTGGGCCTATCGTTGCAAAACACACACAGGAAATCCTTCACCGCGTCTTTTTTCGTTGGTGTTGTGGAAAGTGTCTTCTCCGTTGGTCGATGGAATTGAATATTGATAGGTCACTCTAGGCTACATTTACGTTTTTCAAAGGGAGTAGCAGGCAGGTTCGGTGCCAGGTTTTCGTCCATGGGAGTATTGGTCATGGAGTCGCCGCACCTCTTTTGTGGATTAGTATGGTGCATGTAGAGATGCAGTATTCGGATAGAAGGCATGTCAAGGGATCCTCTGTAGCACATAATGGGCATGCTTGATTTTAACGGTTCGATAGGTTACCGTGTAGGACGTTTATCGCCGAGTTTTGTTTTGTTTGTCACAATCATCGTGCATTGCTAATTAGCTTTATGGCATGAAAAAGGTCACATTGTCATCATCCCAATCGGCTCGATGGCTCAAACTGTTATGCTAGTGAGCCGGTGCAAGGTGCTCATAATGAATCACCAAAACACCCCACTCAATAATCAAATACATCTCACTGCGCAATAGATAAAGTAGTGGTGGTGGTAGTTCGTTCGCACATCGGATGGATCGTGGCCCCAATCATAATAATACAAAGAATGAATTGAAGTGTAGACTGAGCAGCCTGAGTGCTGGATAGCTACCTACCGACAGGTAACTATGAAAAATGATTGTCTGAGTAACCAACGCAATCACACACACCGTAAAAGAAAGAAGTAAGGCCTGAGCTATATACCAAGTAGAATGGTGACTCATCCGTTTTCAGACGTATCACCATTCGCACTGGCACACTAGTAACGGTATTCTGTTGTTGTGGATGATATTGATCTTGGCTTGTGTACAGATGTGATGGTAGCCACTCCGATCGCATCGTAGGTCCTATCATGAACCCCCATGACGACCTCCGTGAGAAATAAAATACATCAGAGTTCAAATTTCGTAATCCCATCCAACGATGTGACGGGTGACATTCTGTCTCGCCTTTCACGATTTATTTTTAATGCGAGGTAGAAGTTTTCTAGCCTGAAGCAAGCTTTTTAATCTGTCGCACGAAAAATAGCTGTGTCCCTGTGAGTATATATCAGGCTTTCCGATTGCTGGAATGACTTACTGTTTCCGGACCGAGATTGAGCAACTGGATCCCCAGCTTCTGAATCAGCCATGGTGCCTTGACCGCTGGCAATTCCACTCTTGCGTCCTCGTCAGAAACCTTTTCATTCAAGTAGATGTCCTTCGGTATATGCGGATACATGGTAGATGGCTTCCCAAGGCCGATGAGGTCGCAAGCACCGCTCTCGAGTGCTTTGACCATCCCCTCCCGAGTCCTGAAGCCGCCAGTGACCATGAGAATTACATTGGGAAATCGTTCACGGGCAGCGCGCGCGTAGTCGAGAAAGAAAGCTTCGCGAGCAGCAGTCCTTTGCGACTTGGGAGCATCCGGGCCATTCATGCGAAGGTTTTCGTAGGAACCACCGCTTATCTCGACGAAGTCGATTTGTTCGGCGAGAATGAGGGCGAGTTGCTCGAGTGAATCTTCTAGACTTTCTTTGCCGCCGACATCAGCAGAGTTGACCTTGATACCGACACAGAAGGTCGAAGGCACAGCAGCACGAATGGCGCGGATGACTTCGACGACAATGCGAGCTCGTTTGGCCGGGGTACCTCCGTAATCGTCTGTGCGATGATTGAATGAAGACGAGAGAAACTGTGTGAGCAGATAGCCGTGAGCAGCGTGTATCTGTATACCTTTGAAGCCACTTTTCTGGGCGTGTTTTGCCGCGGTTGCGAACTGCTGCACGACTTGGTCGATGTCTGCCTTTGTCATCTGCCTGGGTGTGCCGAATAGAACTTTTGACAAAAGTCTAGCTATTACGCCTCGTCCAAGGTTTACTCCGATGGGAGACGGGGCAATTGTTTTGGCAAAGAAGCCTCTGTCTCCAGCTCCTGGGAATGATTGCCTACCGGGATGGACGAGTTGAACCATGGCTGGCGTGTCTTCTATTTGTGATGCGACAGCCCAGCGTTCCCATGCCTCGATCGCGGCGGGCGTTTCCGAACCGGAAACTGCGACATCATTTGGGCCTCCCTTGTACACTGCTGAGACGTCGACGTTGCCTCAAGGAGGTCAGCAATGATTCACATGACAGGAAAGATATTATGTACCTGTCAGTAGACCACCCCATCCGCCGGTGCCCCATTTCCTATACAAGGCGAAGTGTTTGTCGTCGGGGGATGAAGATTTAGCATCGGCTAACCCTTCTGCCATGGCTGCCTGTTGGGTTGGTCAGTCAACGTAGACCAGTTTGAGTTGTAAGTAGACACGTACTTTGACGATACGATTACGGAAGACAACCCCGCTAGGGGTCTTGAGAGGTGAAGCCAGTTGTTCGGTCATGGTTGGCGATAGTAAATCTTCTGGTGATGAAATCTTTTGCGACCCGTGCTGCTTTGGACTATCGTATGCAAGAGTAGATAAATATCAGCGACGGGTCCGCGTACGACTTTATAAATGATCCACTGTTATGCAGCATAGATTCGTCTCCACTGAAATGATTCCATATCTAACAGAATACGGAAGTTCCTGACAGTCATAGTAATCAAGCGAACCGATGATACAGATGCTGGCACCGGTTTGGGTTTGGCGGGTGCGGAATTCCACTCCTTTACAACAATTATCGAACAGCGAGTCGGAGTACCACTTAGGGAGCGGAGTCATATCGCACCTCCGAATACCGAGGGCTTATCAATCTACTATAGTATGGGCGTAAGTATTGGGCATGGTCAAAGTTGGTGGTATGGCAGTTCTGTCGCGTAGAAGACGCCTCAGCCAGCTCATCTCTGAGCTGCTGACCACCGAGCCCAACGCTCGGCTCTCACAAAGGCCTATCCTTTTCCTTTGTTAGCTATATATACTGCTCTTCTCACTCGTTCTACAGAGCGCAGTGATCCAATACAAAGATCACCTGATCTACTGTTTTTCAGCTCGTTTTCCTCTCACAAGTTCTCAAAGGTCGGATGACCTGTCGCTTGTTCAGAAGGGCTGCTGACTAACAACCGCAGCAAAGGAACCCGCGAGCAAGCAACCACTCTATCCCAAACACATCACACATCATCCTGCCACCAAACATGCTCCGTACATGTACTTACTACCCACTGTCATCTTTGGTGGTCATGTGGAAGCCGACCGTTGGAAATCGACACGCCATTGCCGTTCACCTCGCTGCCAGGATTAGACTAGACCCTCGCTACTGTTGAATTTTGATGGTATTGTGGTTGATTGATCTACCTACTGAAGAGCGGCTGAAAACTCTGCAAAAATGACCAAGCAAGGGCTGATAGATTGACTTGCGACAGCTATACCACCTCGCGCAAGCTCAAAAGTCATCACATCCGTCTAGGCAACCACCTGCACTAGAAGAACAACCGCTAAGTAGAGCCTCGGAGGAGACCCGTTTGATGACAAGGATAACTGGCAAACTCGTATCATACGCGGCTGATCTTCGGTTCACGGTCGCAGGTTCCGCATTCAAATACCCCCACTAAACCTCAGTAATTTTCTATAGGCATTCCGGAATTTTGAAGGGTTCAGAGAATGTTGTCAGGTTTCCAGGCTTCGGAACCATGAGATGAGGCGTGGCCTGTATAACTGGGCCTATTCGGTACGGAATCTGAAGGCTCTATCTCTGGTTCAATTCTGCTAGCAGAAATATGCCCTAGCGTAAACAGGGACAGCGTTCTGGGCTCTTGGTTGAGAAAAAAAGGTTTAGGTCTCTACATAGTATTGTAGATACTTAGCCACGTGCCAAAGGCCTTGCAATTTAGCGCAGCTTACGCTTGGATGTGATTTTGCACATTTTTGAGTTTCCAGATTGTGTACCGAACAGACCCTTGTTGATCAGACGTTTCAAGGCACCACCGTCGATGCTAACCATCGCGAAGATGGATGAAAACGAGCTCTGCTAACGGTCTACAGAAGCTCACTTGCTTTGCAATCGCCGTCTAAGGGCTGATAAATACGTATCCTGTCGACACCACCGCTATCAAGGCATGGTTAACCTTGCAAATATGGGGCTCCGAGACCGCCGCTTTTCGCTCGACATGTAATGGACAGGGAAGTAGATGATAGCACTGAGCGATTTCCAGGCCAGGCACGGAGCACCTCAACTGCGCGTGTCACCGAGCACAGCATTGACATGAAAAAGATGTTGACTACGCAACCTCGTGTTTCGGAGAATAGTTCATCCTGCACTCAACAAGACCATGCGAAAGGAATAATCCCCATGGGCGCTTTGACAGATACCTTACGCAACAAAGAGGATGCAGCAGTCCATACACTGGGGCCGGAGGATTTAATCGATGCTAGCATCGGCCACATTGGTAGAACCTGGCCAATTGTATCGCCGACGTCATCTATTCCCCAAAATCGCCTTAGACCGATTTCGGCAATCGAGCGATGCAAGACAGCTATTGGTATACAGATACCGAGCCAGGTACCATGGATTGGAAAATTGAAAAACGCCCCGAATTACACGATCAATTGTGCCCTGGTAGTTTTCACATCGAACAGGCCGGAGGGGCCGCTGTATAAAACCATCGCCAGGCGCATCGTATCATCTTCGCCCTGTCCTCGCCATCCACTTGCACGATCGACCTACACAAAGCAGCAAAGATGATTCCCACCTCTGCCCTTGCGTCTCTCGCGGTCTTGCTTGCCATTACCAATGCTGCACCTTCACTCCTCCCTCGCGCTGGCACCATCAGCAGTCAATGCACCGACGTCAAGCTGTCTCAAGGTTGGCTGGTGGGTAACTGCCTCACCGGAAGCGGCGACACCAGGATCACCAGCGGCACCTACTTGAACAACAAGATCACGAACGACAATGGCAATCTGATGTGGAAAGAGTAAGTGCTGATTGCGTTCGATGTATGAATCCGCTGACCGTTACAAGGGACGGTTCGTTTGGTACCTACTGTGGCGGTTGTAAGCTGCTAGCCGGTGGTTCAAGCTTGAACTGTGCTTGCGTTCCGAATACGGGGCCCAAAAAGGATACGACGCTCAACTTGGGTACGATATCTACATGCCGCTTGCATCGGTGAAGAAATTACTGACGGGCGCTACTCCCAGAGGAGCATATCGGCGTGTACAACGGCCATCTGTTGAGTGACACCAAAGGTACTCCGACACCTCCCAGCAGCCCCTCAAAATACGCCTTCCCTTCGGATACGACGTATGGATTTGGCGGCAACGCTACTTGCGTTCCCGGTTCACCTCACCCCGACTGGTGCGGAAGCCTCGTGAAAACATGCAGCAATGGGGACCGTAGCGACTTGAAGGAGACGCCCTTCCAGCAGGTTGCGCCCATCAGCAAGTGTTTCGCCCCGTCGTGGTACTTTAGCGACAAGTTCCAATTCGACAAGCTCAAACTGGCAGGTGTTGGCGCCTGGGAGTTGACGGGTTATTCGGATGCGGCCTGCACGAAGAAGGTGGTCACGCTGTCGCCGGAGGATGCGGGCACTTGCAGGACTCTGCCTGAGCTGGTCCGTGGTGTGCTCTCGAGGCCGCTGTTCGATGGTGACCTTTACTAAAGGCCCAAGGCGGGAAGTAGAATATCAGAGTTCTTGTCCAAATTCACTTCTTGCTCTCCCCTCACGGTGCGCAATGCTCCCTAGGAGGCGTCCATCAACCTGTGTCCCTTGCAAAGTGAAAGGATCCCGCTGCCATCTTCTTCCTCTTGTCTTCAGACGAAAGTCCGACGAGGGAAGCCGGTGGCTGTGGTGGCGCACAGTCGCACCTACCTTCCGTGAATGCCGAGGGAGGGGCAGGGGTGGGCAGGTGAACAGAGGCAGGGATCGGCTCCAGCCCCGCCGGCCAAAGACTCCTCCTCCGTTAAGAACACCCCCGCGCCTGCTGCACGCCGTGTTTACGTAGTGAGAGCTCTCACTCGATGTCTCGGACTGGCGATGAGAAGCCCGGCGCACCTGTCAACGGCCGTGCCGAGCACAATGACGACCATGCACCACTATCCAGCGAGGAACAAGAGAAGGCGGTGCAGCTCATTCAACGGAATTATCGCGGGTATCGGGAACGCCGGCAGCTGAACGGATTTGGGTTGAATCCCAGTTCGCGCTGGGCAGAGGTATGTTGTTTGGAGCTTGGAAGACCCACCTCTGACGGGCACAGGCTATTAAAGAAGGTAGCCGATACCCTCTGTGCATGGCACCTTTCACGTGCTAAAATTGAAAAGCTCAATGGCAGAACACGACTCGCCCGCTTTCGCGGTCCGAACAATACGCCCAGGTCGACCCTTTGGATACGCCCGAGCTGCGATCTCGAGCAGCAAGCGACGCCGCACGAAAGAAGTGGAAGCGCGCTGGCGAGATTGCACGAAGAGCAGGCGGCGATGATCCTGTGGAGTCGTCGCAAGATGAAGGTGAGATGAGTTCTGAGGAGCGGAGGAGATACAGGAGAAAGAAGTTGGAGCAGAAGGCCGAGCGGGAAAAGACTGCGAAGATGATGGACTTGCAGTACTTTCTTGAAATGGTGGATCAGAAGCACCGCTATGGAAGCAACTTGAGGGCGTATCACGACCACTGGAAGAGATCGGGCACGAACGAGAACTTCTTCTACTGGATCGACTACGGCGAGGGCAAGAACTTTGAGCATCCGACGGTTACGCGGGAAAGACTGGACAAAGAGCAGGTTCGGTACCTCTCGCGCGAGGAGCGGATGCAGTATCTCGTAAAGATCGACAGCGAGGGACGCCTGTGCTGGGCGAAGAACGGAGAGCGGATCAGTACATCCCCCGAATACAAGGACAGCGTCAATGGTATTGTCCCACAGGACGATGTGACGTCGCCTACTTTCGGACCTTTTGGTCAGCTCCAAGGTGGTAAGGGCCGGCGGAGCTCAGTCTCGTCGGCGAGCTCGAGTGCAACGAGCGCATCGGAGCATAGTGAAGTGGAGGGGGAACATTACGTGAATGAAGATCTGCAGCAGGCCAAGGGGATAGCAAAGATCAAGTATGTGTCTGCGGCTACGATTCTCAACCACATTTTGAGAGGGTCGGTGAAGCCGAATAGTTGGATATTCGTGAGTGAGCAAAGAGCAGGCCTTGAGTCCACCACTGACCGCACCCAGGTAGCCGACACTTCGTTCCGCCTGTACGTGGGCATTAAGCAGTCTGGCGCTTTTCAGCACAGCTCGTTTCTCCACGGCGCGCGAATATCCGCGGCGGGTCTAATCAAGATCAAGGATGGCCAACTGCGACGCCTCTCACCGCTCTCAGGCCACTACCGGCCGCCTACGAAGAACTTCCGCGCATTCGTACACTCGATGCAAGAAAACGGCGTGGACATGTCCCGGGTCTCGATCTCAAGATCGTACGCCGTGCTTGTCGGATTGGAAGCCTACGTGAAGACGAGGCGAAAGGTCAAGCATGGCGTCCAGCACGCATCCAACGCCGAAACAATGGTGGTTCATCCCGAGCAGTACCACAGGCAGAAGGAAGAGGAGAAGGACAAGAGCAAGAGTGCCGAGAAGGAACGCCGAATCCTCGCAGCCAAGGCAGAGGAGGAGGAGGAAGAGCGCAAAGAGAAGTCGTGGAAACGTCGGCTCTGGACCAAGATTCGACACCACGGCACGGCGCTCAAGGATGGGGCTCAGGAACGGCGCAGCAAGAAGACTCTCAGCCAGCCAGGCCAGGATGTGGAGAGCGGGATACCGCCGGCGGGAAAACGAGAGGAGGTTGGCGGAATCGAGAGCTAGCGTGCGTGGAGGTGTGGTGTGGTGGCTTGTTCTTCTTGACTACGGATACCCGAAATCGCCTTGACCGGCCTAGTGATAGTGAGCTTGATAATACACGCGTTCTCCCTGCATCATGTAGGCCCTGAAAACCAGGAAAAAACACCACGCTGCACGGTACGTACCGGTAGTGAAGAAGCCGGAGGCAGGAAGCACGACTCGGACCCACTCGATAGGAATGCCTCCCCCGCTGACATCATTGGTGAGAGCAGCCCCAGTGTTTGCGTTCCCTTTTGACGTCGAGCGGTACACGATTACCATAGTACCTGCCCTTTACAATGCAGTCCCGACCATGATCCTGCGCAGACAGGGACGGGCGCCGTGATGATAACAGCAAGATGTCATTTGAAAATTCCCGGTCAACTTTTGCATGTTGTGTGGCGCTCAGGAACAGGATTGTAGGTACAATGGCGAGAGGGTGAAACATGGGACGCGGAGCCGTGTGCCGCGTGCCGTGATCCCCGTCGGCTCGACCGCGAACCCCCCAAGCTTGGAATTCACCGCCATGCAGGACTGGGCTGGCTGCGCGATGCAATTTCGCATGGCACGCCGAGAGCAGTTCGTGACATGTTCAAGGACGATGGAGATGAACTGTCCGATGTGACGGATCGTGGGTGGTGGTGCTCTGGCCACCTGCAGGTCGTGCTTCGGACAGGGTCCCCCCGACACGAAGAGCAGCGCCTCGACGTCATATCTCTCCTCTGCTTCACGTCGCGTCGAAAAGCAGGCTGGGGGTGGCGGACAGCCCTCTGATAGGAGCTGCCAAGGTATGTGGGATCGACGGACGCAAAGTGGGTGTGGAGAAAGATTGCCACAGGGCTAGCGATCGGGCCCAGAACCCGAGCGGCATCTTGATGGCAGCAAGGATGGAGTGAGGCCACGGGCAATGGTACCGGTGGTGCAGTGCTACATGCAGAAGAAGAGGATGGGTTGCCGGCTGCGCTGAAGAAGCTACGGCTGTCTTTTTGATTTCGAGACCCAAGATACACCTGGACAGGAGGAGCTACGTACCAGCACAAACTCTGAGACCGACAAACAATGAACTACTGCGAGCCGTCATCGTCGATCTGCGGCCAATCCCCCCCGCCTATCCCTCAGGCAGCTATCCGCTCGTGTCATTCCAACTGGCGACGCCCCGCCCAGACCGGCCAAGTGACGCAATCAAATCGAGCATTGGTTGCCAGTCCGTCGCACACAGCGCTCCCTCCAGCAGGCAAAACAGGTTATCCAGCTCCCATCCCACATCCACTGTGCAATGGGGCGCGAACTATCCTTGTACACACCCTCAGGAGCTTACAGGACCATACGTCATGCTATGAAAACTGCCCACAGCTTCTCGGCCCACCCCATAAAGCTACACCCCACCCATACCTTTCTGCTTCTCCCGTCCAGACGATTCACTCGTCAATTGATATATGCCCGATAAATCCCCAACCAACAACTACTCCTACTACTCATTCCCCCCGACCCCTAATCGCAACTCCCCCCAGTCGCATCGTTCACGATCTATTTCGAGCACCGCTTCAGTCGGCTCGCAACGAACGTTACGAACTACACGAGAACAGTTTGATCTCAACGACAACGACGACATGCCTTCCCCAGCCGCAGGAAAGGGTGACACCCCCCGCACCCCCACCAAGCTCGGACGGAAGCCACAGCAGTCCGGTGCCCCCAAGCTCAGCAAAAAGACTCCCTCGACCGGTGCGCCAGAGACAGACTCCCCCAATCTGCCTCAGCGCCCCTCGGACGAGACTCTGCGTGAGAAGGCGGCCGATGCCCCGGAAAACGTAGAAGACACAAAAGGCCAAGTGGAAGACACTGAAGGCCAGGTGGAAGACACCAAGGGCCAGGTGGGAGAGGCCAAGGGCCAGGTAGAAGAGGAGACTGAAGAGGCGACTGATGACACACAGGGCAAGGTCTCTCAAGCTGGCGATGAGCTCGAGCAGGCCGAGCCCAAGCCGATTGATGATGATTTGGACGAGAAGGCCGACGATGCGAAGAACACTGCCCAAGAAACGGCTGACGATGTAGAGGATGAGGCCGATGAGACGGGCGATGATGTGACCCAGAAGGCTGGCGATGAAGGTGAAGAGTCCGAGACACAAGAGAACACCGAGGACGATGCCACAGACGCCGCGAGCAACACCCATCAGCACGGATCCCGTGCCTTGAGTGGTGCTCGCGGACTTGCCGGACGAGCCACCGACCTCGCTGGCAAGGCCTCAGGAGACACGAAAAGCGCCGCCGAGGATGCAGGAGACTCTACCGATGGAGTCCAGGAGGCTACCGAGGGAGCACAGGAGGCTACCGAGGGAGCACAGGAGGCTACCGAGGGAGCACAGGATGTCACCGAGGGAGTACAGGGTGCTACCGACGACGTAAAAGATTCGGTCGAAGAGACCTCTGGCCAGGACCTCCCGGATACCCCTAATCTCGATGTTCTCCGCGGCCTCGAAGTTAACGAAGAAGGTTTTGTCAACGACAAAGATGGCAACCGCATTGGGCGACTTGTTGAGGGCGATGCTGAAGACCTTGATGGTTACGCAATCGGTGAGAACGGCGAAATTCTTGACGACGACGGTGATCTTGTCGGACGATGCGAGCTCCTTCCCGAAGTTGTCCAGAAACAATTACAAGATGCTCAGAGCGAAGGCGAGAAAAAGATGCCTCCTCTCAGCATTTTGAAGGGCCTAAAGGCCGATCGCTCTGGCCAAATCTTGAATGAGGATGGCGATTTTGTCGGCCATCTTATCGAAGGCGACCCAACTAAGATCGAAGGCCTCGAATTCGACGAGAATGGCGAGATTTACGACGACGAAGGCAATCTTATAGCTCGCGCCGAGCTTCATCCGGATGCCGCCGAACTCGTTGACCAAGACGAGGAGGGAGAAGAGGGTGAAGACGATGCTGAAGGTGGTCTCACCGACGGTGTTGCCGATCAGGCTACAGGTGCTGCCGACAAAGCGCAAGACGCTGTTGATGGGGCCCCAGAAGATGGTGAAGATGCCGCTGCCGACATCGAGGATGAGCTCCCAGGTGTCGAGGCTTTGGAAGGCATGGAAGTCAACTCCAAGGGCGAGGTTCTCGATGAGGAGGGCGAGGTTGTTGGCAACCTGGCCGAAGGCAACATCGATGACGTCAAAGGCCTCTCCGTCAACGATCAAGGTGAAGTTGTTGATGCCGACGGCAACGTGCTCGGGAAGGTCGAACTCGCCGATGGCGCAGCCGACAAACTCAAGGAGGCTGCCAAAGGCGCTCTCGACATCCGCATTCTTGACGGCCTCAAGGTCAATAAGAAGGGCAAAGTCCTCGACTCGGAAGGTGAGGAGATTGGTGAGTTGAGGGACGGTGATATCAAGGACTGCGCCGGTAAGACAATTAATGAAAAGGGCGAGGTTCTCGACAAGGACGGCAACGTCATCGGCAACGTTGGTGTTGTTTCCGGAGAAGCTGCTTTCGAAGCCATGAAGGCGCTCAAGGAAAAGATTGGGGATGCTGAGCCTGAGATTAAGGTGGTCGAAATTACTCCCGAGCTTGACGTTCTTGATGGTCTGAAGGTCAACAAGAAGGGCCAGGTCCTGAACGAGGACGGTGACCCGATCGGAGAGCTTGCGGAGGGAGACCTGAATGAATGTGCCGGCAAAAAGATCAATGAGAAGGGAGAGGTTCTTGATAAGGATGGCAACGTCATTGGCAAGGTTCGAACTCTTCCTCAGATTGTCGAGCAGAAAGTCGATGAGGCTGAAGAGGCTAAGAAAGGAGCCGAAGAGGCCGAGGAAGGAGCTGAAGCGGCCGAAGAAGGGGCTGAAGCGGCGCAAGAGGGTGCCGAAGGGGCTGTCGGCGATGCTGAAGAAGCTGCTGAAGAAGCTGACAAGGTCGCCGGAGAGGAAGGAGAAGAAGTTGAAGAGGGTGAAGAAGTTGAAGAGGGTGAAGAAGTTGGAGAGGAAGGAGAAGAGATTGGCGACAACCTACCGCCTCTCTCTATTCTCGACGGTCTCAAGGTCAACAAGTCTGGCAAGCTCATTGATGCCAACGGCAACATTGTTGGAGAGCTTATTGAAGGTGACGCGAAGAAACTTTCCAAGTCTGGTATCACCTCCGATGCTGAAGGCCAGTTCTGGGACAATAAGGGCAAGGTCATTGGCCGTGCCCAAACTGTGCCTCAAGAGGAAGGCGAGGAGGAATCGCCATTCGCTGGTCTCGAGGGCCTGACCGTTGTCAAGGGCGGCTTTGTGGAGGATGTGAACGGCAACCGCGTTGGCCAGGTCGTTGAAGGCGATGCGAAGAAGCTTATCGGCCGTTCTGTCGATGAGGATGGAGACATTCTCGATAAGAATGGCTCAGTTGTTGGTCACGCTGAACGCTACGAAGAGCCCGAGGAGGAGGAACCTGAAGTTGAATACGTCGACCTCTCCACTCTAGAGGGCTTGACTGTCAACAAGCAGGGTAACGTCATTGGCAACGAGGGTGTGCCTGTTGCTCGTCTGGTCGAGGGTAACCCCAAGGAGCTTGCTGGCAGGAAGCTTGACGGTGAAGGCCAGATTTGGAATGATTCTGGCAAGGTCATCGGTCGTGTTGAGCTCATCGCTCCGGAGGATCGCGAGGCTAAGCCTGAAGGACCTTTCGCTGGTCTCCAAGGTCTTCGCGTCGTTGCTGATGGCAAGGTCGCTGATGAAGATGAGAACATTGTCGGTATCATTGTGGAGGGTAATGCTAAGCGTCTTGTGGGCTTGGCTGTCGATGAAGATGGCGACGTTCTTGACAAGTATGGCAACGTCAAGGGTCATGCTGAGCCGCTCGAGGATGAGGAGGAAGAGATTCCCGACGATCTTTCCATCCTTGATGGCCTCACGTTGAACAAGCAGGGCTACCTCGTCGACGCCAACGGCACTCCCGTTGGTCAGCTTATCGAAGGCAAGCTAGAAGACCTTGTTGGTCGGAAGTCCGATGGCGAGGGCCAGATTCACAACGATACCGGCAAGGTTGTCGGTCGCTGCGAGTTGATCCCTGAGAACCAGCGCGTCACCCGCAAGGAGGGCCCCTTCGCCGGCCTGGAAGGTCTCCGCGTTGTCAAGGATGGATTCGTTGAAGATAACGACGGAAACCGTGTTGGTCAGATCACCGAAGGCGACCCGAAGAAGCTCGTTGGCAACGCGGTCGATGAAGACGGAGATATCATCGACAAGTACGGTAATGTCAAGGGCCACGCCGAGCCATGGGAGGAGGAGGAGCAAGCTGAGGTCGACCTTTCCGCTCTCGCTGGCTGCACTGTCAACAAGGCTGGCAACGTCGTTAATGACTCTGGAACCATTCTCGGCCGCGTTTGTGAGGGTGATCCTTCCACCATGATCGGTAAAAAGGTCGACGGCAAGGGCCAGATCTGGGACAATGCTGGCAACGTGATTGGTCGTGCTGAGCTTGTCCAAGGCGCTAGTAGTGGACCTGAGGGACCTTTCGCTGGCTTCGATGGCAATAAGGTTGAGAAAGACGGCACGGTTACCACCGAGGCTGGCGATATCATTGGCCGAATTATCGAAGGCGACGTCAAGAAGCTCGTTGGTCACACAGTCGATGAAGACGGTGACATCAACGATAAGAACGGCAATGTCATCGGAAAGGCTGAACGCTGGGAGCCAGAAGAGAAGGAGCGCCGCATCAACCCTATGTCCGGCATGCGTGTCAACAAAGATGGCGAAGTCCGCGACGAGAACGGCGACCTTCTTGGTCGACTCACTGCCGGTGACCTTGGTCACTGTGCCGGTCTCGAGATTGATGACAATGGCTATGTGGTCGACAACGACGGCAACAAGGTCGGAGAAGTCACTCTGCTCGAAAACATCGTGGAAGAGGAAGAGGAAGAGGAAGAGCTTTCCGAGGAGGAGAAGAAGCGCAAGGAGGATGCTGAGCTCGCCGACAAGATGGCGAATATTTGCCAGCAGACTCTTGAGCGCATCCAGCCTGTCTGCAAGCAGATCACTGAGGTAAATTTCCCTATTCTCACCCATATCACACCCAGTCGCATCAAACTGACATGACTTTAGTATATCGAACTAGCCGACCGAACGCCCCGCGACGAGCTTGATGAAGAAGAACTTGTCAACAACGTCAAACCCCTCATCGAGGAAGCTGGGCGAATTCTCCAGGAGTGCAATGGCTCACTCCGGGGTCTCGATCCCGATGGCCGCATCGCCGCCCAAGCCAAGGGTCGCTCTCAAACCCGCGATGCTACGCCCGAAGAATACCGCCTCGCCGACCTGCTCAAGGAGATTACGACGAATGTCGTAACAACTATCGACAATGCGAAGAAGAAGATTGCCGATATGCCGCACGCCAAGAAGAAGCTCAACCCGCTTTGGGCGCTCATGACCGAGCCTCTGTTCCAGATCATCGCTGCCGTTGGTCTCTTGCTTACTGGTGTATTGAACCTTGTTGGCAGATTGCTGAGCGGTCTTGGTCTTGGTGGTCTTGTCAACGGTCTTTTGGGTGGTCTTGGTATCAACAAGCTTCTCGGTGGCCTTGGTCTCGGATCGATCAGCGAGATGCTTGGTGGAAAGAAGAAGGGAGAGAAGAAAAAGGGTGCTTCGAACCTTCCGATCGTCGGTGGACTGATGGGTGGTGGCAAGTAAACACCTCGAGAGTGTAAATAGGAGATTGGAAGAGAGGGAGAAGGAATAATGTGTTGTAGGATATGATGTTACGTTCAAGCTTTCAATACCGCATCTCTGCTCTCGACCAAAACGAGCTGGAGGATCGGGGGGTCTAAAGGCGAGTTTGGTCGAGAGATTTTGTGGAAAGAACTTGAGCCACGGGAACAAAATTTGGTGACGCGCTGTTTGATTCCTCACTCTTCAGCCTCTTTTCTTTTGTTGCATAGTGTTTCGTTTAGCTCGGCGTTGGCTAGGTATTTGCTATTTGCGCAGTGTTGTATGATTAGTTTTAGTATATGGGTAATGAATGGAACGAAAAAGTATTCATACTACAAAGATCAACTTCGGTCACTTTGTGATAGCACATACAACAATGCAAAAAGCCATTAATCATACTGAAGAAACCAGGAGGACGGGGGAAGCAACCATCTCGGATCGATCCTGCATTTGCAGTGCCAGCGGAGAAGTCAGGAATGCTTTAAGGTGCATACGTAATCTGCAGGTGATATTCTTCGACACCTACCAGCAAACACTCCATTTGGAAGGTTTCATTCTATCGAAGTAAGGTACGAAGCAGTCCAAACGCTTGCGAACCTTCTGAACTCAGTCAAACACTCAGGCCAGCTTTCTCCTCGACAGCATATAAACCCGCCTTTCCCTGCACAACTGTCTCATCCAAGTCCATCAACACACACTGAACTCTGGACCCACCAAACCATCAACATGTCAAGCACCAATTCCAAGTCTTCCAGCTCCGGCTCGGCCCCCAGTGGTAGCAACAGTGGTGCGGGCTACAACATCACGTCCACCGGCACCAACGACCAGGGTAATCATTACTGCCATCGCGACTACGGCTCTGGTGCTGCGAACCAGAACTCGTACCATTACTCCAACTCGTACGTTTGTTCGCCATGTTGATCGAGAAGGATGAGGCTGACATTTCGACCTAGCGATGGCTCGTACTATTACTCAAACCCCAACGGCTCGACGTACTACAATGACGGCAAGGGCAGCTATACATATACGGCATCCGATGGCAAGAAATAAGGAATGGGGTGTGGTAGGGTTGGCTTGGGAGAGGGATGATACGGCAAAGCCGGCCACGGATTATGTGGGTCTGGCATGGAACCGGTTCGTTCCAGATCTCATGGGTGGTGGTGGTCATGCAGCAAGGTCGTGTTTTAGACTCCAAGTTTTAGCGGTCTTTTCAGTTTAGTAAGAAGCCTTCAGGGTGCCGGAACTTGCGCCACTGGTACCTTTCAACATCTCACTCCCACTTGTTCGCGAACTTGGATCCATGTGAAACGCATTCTCCCAGTCCAATTCATGCTCGACTTTGAAAGTATAGGAAAGACTAGATAATATGTGCTATTTTCGGCACTCTTCCACCGTTGTTGAGCTCACAGCTGATCCTGTCAACTGCTAGGCTTCGTTTGATATTGATCCATAAGTGGGTCTACCTCCCACCACAGTAATCCTTCCACACCCCTCACCAGGTCCTCACAACTTTTTCCATATACACTACCTCCGCCGTCACCTCTAACCTGCGCTCCTTACCCTTCACCACCTCCTCAACTATAAGCTCAATTCGCTTTGTAGCCCACTCCAGCTCCTCACTCGTAAGCCCCGGCAGTTTCGCCCGATTAACTAACACCAATCGAAACTGCAAGCGAAGACACTTGAGTGCCTTCAAATTACTCCAAGGCGGTGTGTTTTCCGTTGTCTTCAGACTAGGTTCAATCATCCTGAGTCTTCCTTGGGCGGATGTGTAGTATAGGATGCTATTGTAGGTGATGGTGAGGAAACGGATCGCGGAGAGACGATCCTCGGAGAGCTTGAGAAGGCGCAGTCGGTCGGCTACATCATGACCGTTGTGGTAGATGTGGAAGTAGCCTTCGCTGAAGGGGACGACGTGCGCTTCGGAGTTGATCTGCCGGCAGGTGAGCAGTAGGCAACTGAGGTTCACGGCGTTCTCCTGCTCTTCGGGACGCAGAGTGCGGGAGGATATTTCCCATGTTTGGGAAGGTAGGACGTATTCGTAGATTTCTTGTCGCAGTTCGGTGGGGAGGCGGAGGAGGGGCGAGGAGCGTTGGTTTTGCTCGGTACTGGTGGTGGTTATCATGTCAGCGCGATTGCAATGAGATTGAAAGTAGAGGGAAGGATGTACTGTTTTGCACAAGTCCCCTCGTCCTGAGGGATTTTTTTCATGGTTTCTTCAGCCACCTTTCCGGTAGATGTATCCCTCTGCCCATGGTCGGTAGATATCGTAGTGCCCATTGCTTTCGCTGCGCCTTCACCGCTGCTGGTTGTTAGTATATATGGGTGAGTGAGGAGAAGGTTGAAGGTAGGCGCTGGGGCTATCGTGGGCGAAATTGAAATCTATTAGATCGAACCTTTATCAATGTGTTAGATAGCTGCAGTGCTATGTTTTGGCGCGATTCTACAGGGAGTACGTGGCTTGGCCTGGCTTTTCGTTCAAGAGTTGCGAACGGGGCTCAAGAACCTTGGGTGAGTGAGCCAGAGACAGGGAGCACTATCGTCATTCTCATCAACAAAGGGTTACCAGTGTATATCGTGAAATCACACTCACTAAATATTATTATTTATATAAAAGAATTTCACCATGTTCATTGAGGATTGATGTCCTAATTCTCGATAGTATACGGCATTATTTGTCACGGGTGGTCCCTGATGGTTACCATTCTCTCGGTGCCTAGATTCCCCACTTTAATCAACTAGGCCTAATCCGGAACTAGCAGCACATTTATAGATACAATACATGGCCAATCTGTGATATTATCCAGACCATTATTTTCACAACTTAAGGGAGGCGAGCTCAATAAAGCAAAGCTCAACAGTCAACAGAGTCAACAATCAACTATGCGCTTAACCGGATTGGTAGGGTGACTGAATCACTCCAACGAAATGACAAGACAATCCTTCCGAAATTGTTCGAACAATACATTAAGAGGAATTACTAATCGCTTACTATCTGACTGTGTTTTAGACGCTGCTCAATATTCAATCGTGAAGGTCGTATTGCCGTCGCCGTCATCATTGGTACTGTTAGTTTGTGCACGCGATGTAACGGTGGATTTCGCAAGCAGCGCGAATATTGAGGAATGGTGGTTTATCAGAAGTGCTTTTGCTTTTTATATGGTAACCGTTGCTCTTTATCGTAACGTTTTCCAGTTGCCCCGTTTTCATAACGAATCGGGGTTGTGAAACCCGTCCACGAGGTAATAGCAAGGGAGTGAAAGCAGAACCGACCGTAAAGTATGCATCTATTCGAAGAAAGTAAAGAAAGGATGGCAAATAGGGAAAAGATTTGGAGATGCGGTAGTAAAGTTTCAACATGTATTATTTACAATCATTACATCTCAACTCATCTTGATCCATTGACTTAAAAGAAGGCCAAATCAAATTCCGTAGCACCCGTATACCGTTCCTGAGAGCTTGCGCCCGTCTGTTCCAACACGATGTCATCGGGAGAGAGAGTATAATGACCGTTCAAGTTAGTGTTGGGGCTAACAGGCTGGCTGACAGCGAGGGTCAAGCTGTCATCGTCATTCTTGGTGATGGTCCAGGTGCGTGCGGACTCGGTGCAGGTTCCGTCGGTGACGGCAGGAAGAGATCCGTCGCTGGTGAGCTGGGCGGAGCACTGAACGGGTGTGGACTCGCCGGCGCCAGTTTGAACGACGCCGAAGGAGTAGCTGGTTGCAATGTTGGTGTTCTGAAAGGCTGGAGAGGATAGATGGGTAGGTTCTTACTTGCAGAGAGCACTGTGCGGCACGCAAGCAGCAGTGAAGTCGGTGACTGTGTAGGCGGCGGAGCGAGGAATGACGGCGGCCGAAGCGGTGGCAGCGATCAGGGAGGCGACAGCGAAGAACTGCATTTTGGCGGTTTGTGTTTTCGTTGGAAAGTTTGGTGATGGTGTTGAGCGAAGGTAGTGGGGTATTGAACGAAGGTGGTGGGGTATTGAACGAAGGTGGTGGAGTGTTGAGCGAAAGTAGTGGAGTGTTGGAATAGTTGGAAGATCGGTGTGATGATGGGTGATAGAGACGAGAAGTTCTTTAATCCTTTATACCACTTTTTAATACGCCTGGATACGATACCTTGTCTATTGAAAGTGGGCATTGCCTCCATCGCATGGACGTTGTCATGACGCTGGTCACGTTGTGAACGAACCGAGCCTCACTGTGGGTTAGCCGGTCCTACTCTGGAATATTGATCGTCCCGATGATCTATCAAATGCATGTGTCAGCTGCTGGCTGTGCTGTATTGATCGAATGATGTAGGCCGTTTTCTAGGTATATGTCAGGGTCTAACCCGCTTTGAGTAAACTGTCATGGGATTGTACATATCTATAAACGGGTTATATTGGTATGATATCAGAGACGCAGGGGTAAGGTAAAAGTTAGACCGAAATAAGCAGGTTCTTGTTTCAATGCCTTAGCCGAGCTCGAAATGGGACAGCTAAAGGGCCAAGCGTCGCCAAGCTTTGTTACATAATTGGCCGGTGAATTATTCCATAACGTTCCGCAAAGCTTCTAGGACGACGTCAAAATCATTAAAGTCAAGATAGCCTTGCGATCATACCATATAGCCACAGACCTCACCTCTCGACATTCTCCTTTCTGTACAGGAGTGGCGAGTACCCTATGGACACAGTTACATCTTCCACAACCTCGGCTTTATTCACTCAATTGTGAAGTTTTTTGAAACGCTAGTTTTATTGAAATCTGTGACCTGGCAGGCTCCAATCATGCCGTACCATTGTTGGTAAAACTGGTGATCATGGACGGCTACCCGGAACCTCAAATTAGCCGGATCAATGTATCCGTCCAACGTCTACCCACAAGAGTGCCCGCAATGGTCCCTCCTAGACGATTTTCTCGACAACTCGTAGCGAGTGGGCAACTGCCAACTCACTCGTGCCATCTGATCTTGCTATCGTGTCGTCAAGACATCTCTTCGCCGGCTAAAACATAAGGAAATATGACGTGTATTGCCTTCGAAAATTGTCCGCCTCTGTAGTAGCAGTACATCGTGTATAGAGTAAGTCACCGGCGATCGAGAGCTACCACCGATCGAGAGAAAGGGCTACCGCAAAAGATGCCGTAGAAATCCAAATAGACAGATTGATAGAGGCGATGATTTAGAGTATTCCTGTATATTTGAAATATTTATTAATATCATGGTGGCTCATTATTTTACATTTAAGTTTTGGTGGTTGGTGGAGTTCTCGACTGGTGGCTCTCGATCGCCGGTGACTTACTCTACTAGTTTGTCGATGACAATCAAATATTTCATGTTTGAGAAGACTAATATGATCGGACTCGCCCTCTTAATATTGAGAACTACTTACCTAGATCAGATTGGTTAGGGAGCCGATAGTTCCGAATTCGTTGCGTATCTCTAGTTTGCTGGTCGCTTCGGGCCACTGCGCTGCGATATATTCACCCATCACCTTGAAAAAATTATATATGGAGTTGAGCCTGCGTAGACTGAGGCTGGAAGTGTCTTGGATATAAAAGTCCATTCGTTTTTGACAAGGAAACTCGGCCGCTGTAAAATTTCTATCATTGTTGTTTGGGTGTGACACAAGAAATTCTGGATCTACGTCACCCTATCTGCGCGCTGACGGACTTCATTAGCTTATGATGCAGTAGAAAAGTGGAAGACGGTGTGACGCAAGAACAAAGGTGTAGATCTTTAAGGGTGGTCTTTGCGTTAATCTAACGGCAAGAGAGCAAGAGAGAGACCGTCGGCCTTTTTTGTCTGGATTTGTGAGGCGTCATGTGCCGGTAGGTGTGTTGTGTTTCTTCTTCATTTGCCGGACACTTCCCTAAAAACTATGATCCCAGATCTGTGCCCGCAACCCCGCCGTCGACCTCACGAAGAGGGAGTTAAGCTGGTTCTCCACAGATCTTCACCTGATCAGTCTCCCTCTCAGTTTCATAGAACAAACTTGACGTACTTCTCTTGAGATGCCCTCTGTATTGCGCTGGCGGCCTTCTTGGTCATCGTGCCAGTAGGCGAAGATTATTTCTGGACCCTTGCAGCTGATAACGCGTCATTCGTGACACACTGCGGTACTGACTGAATTGTGTGGGTTGCCTTGGTGAGGTCTAAGCCTGTAACGTGTATTAGAGTATGATGCGTCCAAGGCGACGAACTTTTATGTTAAACGTCTCGCGCTTCTACATACGTTGAAGCTTGGCATGATTAAGACGTCAAAAAACGCTCAGTTGATAAGGTAAATGGCATGTGACCCAGACATCTGCAATCAACAAGATTAAATTATTGACCACCAATACAAATTGATCATTTTTCCAGAACCCTAGCTGCACTATACAAAGTCCAAAGTGCCGAAGCATTACTAAATATTCCAGCGCACATACATTCACCAAGCAAGCACTGAGCTGAACTCCTCTCACCACGTCCCTCAGCCTTTCACCAACTTAATAAGTTGCTCCGCATCCCCATGGAACAAATTGCTCTCCCCACCCCACACACTGCTATCCAAGTACTGCCAAAACGTCCAGTAATCCCAACCTCCCGGAACCATACCCGCCGACCCCTTCCAATTCGCCAACATCAACGGACTCTCATCTCGAAACTTTTTACTGTTTCCTGTACACTCAACCCACCAAGTATTCCAAGTATACAACACAGGAAAGCGTCCTGTTGCTTTCTTGTACTCGCTGCTGAACTCGGAGATCCTATGAGTGAGGTGCAAGATGTCAGATAAGGCTGCGCAGATATGGAGTGAGGTTGAATAAATGGTGAAAAGACACATACCAATCCACGATATCACCTGGCTTTGTCCCCACACAATCTGTCGGTAGTTCCAGCAGTCCTGGGAGGGTTCCGTTATCATTTTTCCAGCCTCCGCCATGCGCGAGAAACCACCTCGCCTGGGCAGCACCTGACGATGCCGAAGGACGTGCAAGATGATATGCTCCACGGTACATAGAAGCGTTCGTAGCATCGGTCCAGTGAGAGGGGAGTTTGGGATCAATGTAAGTGATGCCCTCGGTAGCTTTGATGTAGACGTATTTCAAACCCATGGAGTGGGCTTCGGCGAAGTTGACGGTGGGTTGGTAATGCGAGATTGTCAGGCCTTGAATGGTGGCCTGAACAGTGTTGATGAGGAGCAAAAGAAGGACTGGAAATTTCATGGTGGGCGATTGGACAAGAAGGGCTAGAGGTTGACGAGCCGCAGTGCGAAGAGGTTTGATGATTGGCATGAAACTTTATACATCTTTCCATGTGTTGCAAGAAACGCCATTATCGTTTATTCATATCGACGGTTTTCAACTAATATCTAATGAAGGTAAAGTTGGAGCGTACTGTAACATCCATCCGCACTACTTGACTTCCATAAAAGCTCCAATCCCATTCGCATGTCTCGCGCTATACTGTTGGATTCGATAAAAATTCAACATCTAGAGTAACCAGTCTACGTCTTGGTACATTGTGAGGATGGTGGCTTCACGCCAGTTCGAACAAGTCGGCCAAATTTGGTAATCGCGTTACACTGCATCTCACAAGGTGATTGAAACGAAGCTCTTGAAGAAGAAGGTAGGCTTTTTATTTTATCATGAAGATCCCCAACAGACCCAAGCTATTCGAACTAATGGCCTAGCCTTACTCTTTTCGTATGCTGTACGCACAATTCAATTCCGCATAGTGTACTCAAGATTCTGATAGCTAAGAAGTGCATTTCACCCCTCATTTAACCAATCATCTTCATCTTTGTCACTGTCATCCTCATCTTTCTACTCATTGACTTTAACCTCATTCGCTAATCTTACCCATCTCCCACACTGCACACTGCTTCGAACCTTCTACACCAGCCACGCTCTTCGCATCGACTTTATTTCTTACCAGCTGTAAGAATGTGGCCTGCGCGTCCCTGACCGTGCCAGGAAAGTCCAGGTACCGCGGAGGGTCCAGGTCACTAGTATTCTTTAGCCGATGATCTTTTGACACTGCATCCATCCATACGATTTTGATGTCGGTATCCCTAATGGCAACGCTGTTGTTCAGATAGGCGAGTATCGAGAGCATGTAAGATGTCGACGGGACATGCAGAGCCCTATCCTTCGTCTCGGAGCACTCTCGGAGATAGACGCCCAAGTTGAGGTGCTTCAGGTGAGGGAAGCTGCTCAGCAATCGCACAGAGTCTGCCATGTTGTGACGGAAAGAGGCTGCGAAGTTGGTATATATGTCCCGGTTTCTAAAAGCGACGTGGGGTAGTGTGGTTGGATTGGACATGAACCCTACAGACATATAATTAGTGCCGGCCTTACCCTGAATCGCAATATGTGTGTTTCCATTCTCAAAAACACGTGTAGGTTGCGATTAAGAAATTGCACTCACCTGGTGAAAGAGACGCCATGACATCGCCAAGAGTTGGTTGTATTGATGAGGCATACAGAATATGGCGGGCACGCAGAAGCGTGCGTCCACTCAGACGTACGCTTGCAATTTCCTTGTTGGTCTCTTCGAAGCTGAAGTATGTAATCGATATTCGTGTGATACTACCTCACTGCTATCAGTCCCGAGTTTAAGTTTCTTGTCACCACGAACACGTTTATTGGTACGGAAGCTAGCTTACCTCTGCCAAGAACTCTTTGGCATCAGATCCACAAAATCATGTAACCCGAACCCGTCCTTTATGGTAGAGAAGCGGAACTGTGAATGACCAAAAAACCATTCTTCGACCTCGGCACAGATCTCATGATTGACGAGTGACAGGTTGGAGTAGTCGATGAAAGAGTTGCTTTGGACGTTCGTGAGTTCGCCGAGGCGCGACTTGACCAAAATGTCTCCTGTCTCGTCATCGGTGAAGACGTAATTGTAGATCATTTGGCGCAGCTCGAGCGGCAGCCCTTGGAAGTCGGGTCGTGGATGCACCGACATGGTTATTGTTGCTCAGTTGCAGTTGGGGTATTTGCGCGGATGAGAAGTTGTGTGGATGTTCAAAGGTGTCCATGCCTCAATTGAGGGTTAATATCATGATGGAAATGGCGCTAACCCATTTCGGGTTAATCACACGATCGTTCGCTACCAATGTTCACAGGTCTATGCCCGCACGTAGACTTCACCCTTCAAACGGATCTCCTAACACCTGTCTCGCTATCCTTCCCAGTCCCCTTTATTCCCACTGCCTCTTCCTCGCTACCAACTCCACTCTCGCTATCGCTCAACAACCCATCCCAAGCTGTCTCATCAACACTATCCGCATCTGCAGCCTCTTCATCCAGCCTCTTCTGCGTCGCTCTCTTTCCATTTCCTCCCTCTACTTTGACGTTGACAAATAAAATCCAAAGGCCAAGATCGTATGTTACTCGACAAATACCAGTAGCCAGGAAAGCTGCCCAAAACCTATCGTTGCCGGCCAGTATACCAGTGATAGAAGGCCCGACGCTCATGGCTAACGTTCGAACCATGCTTGTGATACCCATGGCACCTGTTCGTTCTTCGGGCTTGACGACTGCTGCGATAAAGGCTGTGCGGGGTGCTTGATCCATGCTGTTCAGACTGGCGCGGAATAGCAGTAGGGCAACTGTCCAGCCTACGCTGTTAGGTAGGGGGATAAATGCTGATGCGATAGATGATGGTAGATGGGTGAACACCATTGTATTGATTAGACCGATGTGCTTTGACAGTGGTCCTGCGAAGATGGCGGACACGGCGCAAAGAAATTGCGACGCCGACGTGATATCGCCGAGTATTGACTTCGAGAGATGAAACTTTTGGTCGACATAGTAGTTCATGAGCGAGTAAGGTGTCATACCATCGGCCATGGAGTCGATCCCAAGAAGAGTCCACAGCGGGTACAAGATGCGGCGGGTAGGCTTGGAAATTTGGGAAAAGTACGACTGCTTTACCTTCTCCGGTACACGAGTCGATCGTCGCGACTGTTCAGCGTCGTCGAAGCCATCGGTAGTAGATGGCGTCACGGGCTCCAGCAACGCCTCCTCTTCTTCCTCATCCGCACTGCCCTGAGATCGGCGTCGCGCTCTCGTCTCCCTCTTCTCACCCGAGGCCTCACACCTTGGGCTGAGTCCTAAGCAGATGATGAACCCGATAACTCCAAATCCAGCGTACCCCCAAAATAGGATATGATACGCCTTCTTCACATCTCCACTGCTCTTCTCGATCCACGATACAACTCTTCCAGCAACCTCGCTACCGATAGCTCCAGACATGGTAGTAGCCGTGACATACCAAGCCAGCACATCACTCCTGGTTTTTTCATCCGTCAGCCCACTGAGCACACTTTCCTCCACCGCCCTGAAAGGCCCACAATCTCCACCCGTCACACTAATAACCCCGAACACGGCGGCACAAAGTAATATCCAGAAATTCTCGCTCATGGCAAACGCAGTCCCGCTCAACGCCATCATGGCGCTGCCGAACAGCAATATCTTTCTTCTTCCAATCTTATCGGCGATGAGCGTGAGCAAGAGCGACAGTACGACATCACCAAGTAGTGTGAGTGTCATGAAGAGTCCAATCCTGCTATCGGGGAAGGAAAGCGAGGAGAAGAAGAGCGCCAGGATCAGGCTGGGTATACCAGCGCTGAACATGCGTAGACTTCGGAGAGAGATGATGAAATAGGCGTCGAGACCGGTGGCATGGAGGGAGTGCACGCCTAGGAAGCGTGCGAGGCGAGTGAGTACCGCGGGAGCCATGGTGAATGTCTGTATCTTTATTTTTTACAATAGATACAAGTTTCCAAGGCTATTTTGACAAATCTGGCTGATCCTAGCCTTCGGATTCGGCCACAAACTCGCCGGATCGTTGGAAGCTCTCAAGAAACTACCGAAAAGACGAATTGGGAAATAATGTGAGAAAAGAACAAAGGAAAAGAAAGGAAGGAGAGACCCAGTCCTTCGAAAGAAATCCTCTCCCACCTCCTCCAGTCCAGTCATGCGGGTGCGCTCTAGCCTTTTATAAAAACCCCGCGGATACACCGGCATATGCTAACCCGGATTCACCGCCGAACTACTGGCCGCCTACTTCACTATCATAGGCTGGCATGGCAAAATGTTCAAGGGTGCCGATGATCGCTTTGCTGTGCCGTTCGCTGCGCTGCTTATTTCCGCGCCCGGAAGTGGGACGGAATGTTTGGTTGATGGTGGGATCGCGGAGTGAAACCCCGCAGTAGTTGGCGCTTAGGGAATAGTGAGGTTACGTCATTGGAGGCTGCGATGTTGAAATGGCTGAAGGAAGAAGTCACCTGCAGGTGAAGATAATAAGGATAAGATGTGTCGTGTACATATTTGGTATTCCGAGGTTCGTTCCAGATCAAGCTATTCAAGATCACCACGACCATCTCGCTCATGACAGAACCTTCACCTCCTTAGCAACCGCAGCGCAGAGTTCAACCCTTACCCCAGCGCTAGAGAGCACGTGGATCCAAAGTCTCTGTGTATCGCTCAGGCGATCATTTTCGCTCTTCACTTCCACGAACTTGACTTCGGTTCTCTTTCCATCTTTTCCTTTGCCATCTCCTTGGTCGGCAAACTTCCAAAGAAAGAGGTCAGGCACTCCACCACCACGCTGCCCATACTCCTGTGCCATAACCTTGCACACCGTCGTCAACGCTTCGCCATCAAAACATTGCGCGATCTCGAGTAGGTCCGCTATATCAAACGTCCAGTCCAATCCAACAACACATGTCCGACGTTCATGATGCTCATCGTATACTCTCCTAATGATGCTCGGGGCGTCGCCATTGGAGATCTCGTTGAGCCGACGGTTAATCTCACTGATTCTACTTGGGTAGAAAGCGTCTGTGTGGAGGTCAAGCGGACAAGTCTGGAACTGCGTCTGAAAGACGTTCGGTATGTATGTGAACATAACGTCGAAGAAAAGGTAAGCGAAGAGCGTCCGGACGATACCACCTTCACTGTGATAACCTTTCCAACCCTGGTCCCGATAATGCGAGAGGCACATGGCTTCGACACTGCATTCGCCATCTTCTCTTGGATCAATCCAGACAGTCTTCATACCACGCTTGCCAGTGCTCTGGTGCGGCGCATCGCGCTCGATTCTGGTTCCTTCCACGGTGACCTCTACAGGTTTCGTCAACCGCACATGCCCAAAGTCATGCTGCTCGCGCTTCGCAAAATGCAGCGATTTTTCCAGCTTTGTAATTCGTTTCTGAAGGTCATAATGATGAATGATGTGTACGAAATTGTCCTGCAATCCGTCCTCGCAAGTTTGTAGCGCAATTCGCTTCCAATGCTTCTTCTGCGCTTCATCACTGCGACCTTCCGTATCAGTAACTGCGCCTATGTAGTGCTCTTCCAATAGCGCTTTACGCTGGTACCAAGCCCCTCGCCGTGAGTGATGGAAGAGGCGTTGTTGTAGTAGTTCTGTGAGGATCTCGTGTTCGCGCTTGTGCTCTTTTCGGCGGGCGAGGACCGACGTGGCTTTGTGTATGATGCGTGTGTAAACCCAGGCAGGCGAGAGTCGTCGTAGGTAGGCGCCCTCGCCGCTCTGGTAGATGCTCTCTTCCTTTTGTTGCTCCTCGTGGAGAAGCACTTTCCAGCGCGGATATACTTCTTCAAAGATGTCGATGATCTCTTGGGCGCTTTGTTCGGTAGGCCGGCCGTTGAATTCGAGGATGCTGTCTATGCGGAACTGAGTGCGGATCGATGCTTCGAATTCGAGGAGGGAGGAGCGCGAAGAGAAGATGTTTGCCGAGCGAGATACGATGTAGTCTGGGAAGTTGCGGCGCGCTATCTTCGCGAGAATGATGGTTGTGAGAGACTTCTCTGTCCATATATTGGAGCGGTAGAAGACGAGGTGCACGCGCTCAAAGAGTTTGAGCGATGTGAGAGACAAGCGGATACAAGGACCCGTCTCGTTCATGATCTTTCGCGTGAAGTGGGCGTTGCGGTTGGCATCTGACGAGAAGTCTTCAGCCGATTCGCCATCGGGCGTCTCTGACCCCCGACCTGGCGTAGATGAACGTCTTGAGCTCTCGGTATCCGACCGCTTCAGGCCAACAAAGCCTAGCCCGGCCTGCTTTTGGCTCGTTCGGCGGAGGGCTTTGAGCAGCTCCTTCTTGTTCTTGCCCTGCACTTTTGCGTCTTTGGCCAAAGCTTTCAGCTCGTCCAGCTTGAGCAGCGAAGAAGCTTCTTCCAATGTGCTAATCTCGTCCTCTGACCTGTCTGCAAACTTGAAAGTCGGCCCCAGCGTGGTCCCAACCGGCGGTTCCAGCTCGCCCGGGTGCGTTTCATTGTCTGCCGATGATGTAGGAAGATCGCACAATCGTTGTAGGGTATCGACGGCGGTTTCGAGATCCGATATATCGCTGTGGTAACCCAGAGTCTTTATGCGATGCCACGCCGACGTCTTGCGGAGGAAAAGGCGTACGTATCTGCAATCATGCAGGCTATATGAGCGCTCCGCACCCTTGTCTCATCCAATGATTTGCCGACTTACAAGTATTGAGCTTCATAGTTCAACCCCCTCCATATGCGAAAGACGTCCATCTCTGCCTCATCATACAAATGGCTCTCCTCATCCAGCACAGTATCCAACGCCAGATTGAAAGCATCCACATAAATCGAACTCTTCCCTCTCACCCACTTCCTGCCCCTCAAACGCTCCTCAGTCTCAACTTTGGGCTCCGACTGTGACGCTTTGAAGGCTTCGTATTCCTCGATGGCTTCCGCATCCGTCTTTACAGGCGGCAGCGCGCTCTCCAAATCCGTCTTGCGCTTTTCGTCCCCATCATCATCGCCATCGCCACTGACTCTCTCCGTATCTTCATGGCCATCTTCTGCATCGGAGCCGGGGATTTTGCGGTTCGCAGCTTTCGATGCAGGGCGTTTCTTTGACGGCGGTGATGCGTCGAGTTTCTGCCGTTTCGCTGGCTGCTCTTTCTCGCTGTCGAAATTCGTGGACTTTGGATGCTCTATGAAGCGAGTAATCATCTGGTTGTGGGTTGATGGGCTTCGGGGGTTGAGAGCCATTGGCGTGGCATGGTGTTGAAGCTGGAGGCGTAGACTGCTGCGACCCCTCGATGACGCGCCTGCTACGCGGTATCACGGGTATTGTCACGTGACCATGACCCGACTCTTACCATGACTCGACACTCCGACATTCCAACATTCCGATCCTCTGACTCTCGACACGCGCGCCGACTAAGACAAGACGTTCTTTCACGCACATCTCAAAGCCCTGAATTTCACATCCCAGGTCACTCTAACGACTTTCAGTTCAGATTTCTGCATCAGAACAGAGCGTGCAGCATGTGTCACAAACAGAGAAAAAGTAATATTACAGTTTTGGGGGTATAGTTCTACTGTAAAGCAATAGCATCATATCATCCAACCCGCATAATACCAAACATTAGAAAATCGTACCACATTTATTGACCCGAGCTGGTCTTCGGGTTGGACTTGCACCCAAGACGAACATTACCCGTGCCGACCTTCGGGAAACACTTCCCCTGAGTTCCAGCCGTCTTTACATGGACATTGGAGTTCTGAACCTTGCGTTCAAGCTTTTCGAAGATCTGGCACTTGCCGTCGCAGTTGCATGAACTGGCCTGGCATGTGCAGCTTGGGATACAGACAGGGAGATTCTTTTTCCCCTCGGAACCCGGGCAGGTAATGGGAACGTCTGTGCAGACAGCTCTTGTTCCAGGACATACCTGCCCAACCTTGGTTCCTTTTGGACACTTCTTAGGGCTTTGGAGGTCCGAGCCTGTTGAATCTTTCAGGCTGTTGTTTGGATCATCGTCGAATCCAACTTCCTCGACGACCGGGTTGTCGTGATTGAGGATGAAATTTTCGGCCTGGCGCTTGGGGGGCGGCGATGGTGTGGTGTTGTTCGTTGTGCTGAAACCAGTAGATCCTTCGACGCAAAGCGACTTGTCTTTGGAAGCAGCAACGACATCGTGCCAGAGACGAGTCATGTTATAGATGTTGGCCAACGTGTAAAAGATACGGCAATCGGCAGCCTCATACTTGAATTGAAGAGGTGTTTGGTCGTCCTTCCGAATTTGATCGCGAAGGTTGACCGTCGCATACTGAATGTTCATACCAGGTTCTCTGACTGCTGGAAGAGATGCCCTGGTAGTCTCCTTGAGAAAGTCGTCGAATTCCAGAGCTCCTCCGATGTCATCGTCTAGATCGGCAGTAGTGTATATGGTGGCTCCGCGGTTGCCACTGGCCGCTTGCATGGGCCCTGTTTGAGGGCGACCGCCTGCCACTACAGTCTGAACGCCAGCGCGCGTCAACATCTCGATGAGCAGAGAGCACGCTGACCCACAAACGCCATCGGTTAAGATAACGATCTGGTCGGGATTGAAGAGCCGTTCTTTGATAGCCCACGTCGTCTTGTTCGGCATGTACATCGCGGGGTACCATTCGTCGAAAGCAGCTCGGTCGAATACTTCGTTCGCGAGGTCGTATTGCTCAACAAGACTGAACTTGTCTTGGTTAACGGTTGGGCCGTTCTGGTACTCCTCCCAGCTGGTGAAGTTCTTTCCGGTAGCAGCATTGATACGATTTGTGATGACCCACTCATCTGCCGCTAGTTCATGCTTGAACTCGCGTTCGTCCTTGTCGTTCTCATCCAGAAGCTCCCAGAACTCTGTAATTGCGGAGCCCAAAACGTTGCCCATGGGAAAACTGCGTCGTCGACTACCTCCGTATGGCAGCAAGTCTGGGAACAATGACTTGAAAGTAGTGTATGCCAATAGCGTAACACCACCCGTATTTCTCTGCAGGTCAATGACGATCTTGTCCACGCTTTGGCGGGACGCTGCTTGGAGGAAACGAGTAATGGTCCCCGAGTAATTGCCAATGGTTGAAGGAAGAACATCGAAACTAGGCAAGCTCAAAACGCCGGTAGAGATGTCGTCGAGGAAATAGCCAGAAACGAGACCGGTGTGGTAGATGTCGAGGTCATATTGAACGATATCAGGGTCTTCCGGAAAGGCTCCGAAACTAGCATCCGACCAGTTTCCGGAAGCTGGTTCCTGATCTGGAATGGGTGGAATTACGATAGCGCTCTCGTTGAAAGACGCAGGAAGATTACCGAGGACAAAGTAGTTATAGAAGTCGCCACCAGTTGTAAGAGGTCCAGTGTAATTCGCAGCTTCGTTGTAGGTTGCAATCCAGATAGTTTCCAGGTATGTAGACGGGTCTCCGCTAGTGTAGTTCTCGAAGTGTATGGTCAGATTTTCGCCGGGATAGAACGTCGCGCCAGCGGACCAGATGGTACCGCCAGCTTGTATGTCCAGTGCAGGCGACGACATGAGCGCGTTCCATTCGGCGTGTGGCTCGACGTAACCCCATGAGTTAAGCGCTGCGAACTTTGTCAGAAACTCGGTGACATCTTCGTCGTTGATGGTCTTGATAGGCGATGGTTTCCAGCCATCCGTTGGGTTGTCGAGAATATCTTGGGTGAAGTACACTCTAGGCAAGCTTTTACCGTCTGCGGAAACTGATGCAATTTCGAATGGAGCAGAGAATGTGAAGGCTGCTAGGGTACCTGCGACAAGGCGTACATGGCCGTCGTGCATCGCATAGGTAAGCAGTTGAAAGTCGGATTCAAAAGCATATTGATTCGTATAGAAGCCGGTATTGATGCGCTGCTGAATCTTCGCGAGCTCATTCTGGACATCTACTGCAGGCTGCTGGTATCCCGTCGGAGGGTTCTTCAAGTAGGCGAGGGTGGACTGGAACTGGATCGTCTCGTTCCAGTATTTCACGAATCGAGACGCGACGGCTGGATTGAAGGGGACACTGGTAAGGCATTGATAGGCGTATTTGGCCCAAAAATCGGTGAAGCCTACGAGATCATGTCAGGGGAGTTTTGCCAGAATGGTAACAGAGATAGGACTAAACGGGCTGGGGGACGAGGTGTAGGGCCGCGCTACCTAGGGCTCGTCGCTCGTAACACCCTTCAACATGTATGTATCATTCCACTCACCTTCAGGATCATCTACCGCTTCGACAATATCTCCACATATCGTTGGCTGGGTTGCAGGCGCGCCAGCTGTTGCCGTTGGGTTCTGTCGGACTTGAAGCTTGTGTGAGAGTGTGCGGGCAAGACCGCTGCCCGCTATACACAAGAAAAGAGCTGCCGCCTTGTGGAACAACATCGCGCACAGAGAGAACGAACGACGATCGATGCATGGCAACCCCTGGAACGGCGCATCCCGTAGTTATACGTGAAGACTAGCTTTCAAAATCCAATAATCCAAGACATGATTTTACGGCATCCCTAATTTACACCTGCAAGCCATGGGGCCGCAGGTGTCACTGAGGTTCTTCAGCCCCCAAACTATCGTCCAACCTAGTGGGAATCCGGTCACCAGCTCGTACATACCATGCCAGCCTAGCGGGCGCCCTAGGGTTGATACAGCATGGTTTTGGGGCTGAAAACCCTCACGTGAAGACTGGCAGTGTCTACAAGGGGGATTCATGGACCGAGTGCCCCCTCCCTGTAAGTTTTGATCAAATATCTACCACCAATTGGTGCACCGTCGGGGCGCAACTCCGTTTTGGTCTCGGCGATAATTATATTATGTAAGATCGATCCACCTCGGGGACGCTGCCCGTCCCGTCGCAAAGCTTTACAAAGCTACGTGCACGCTGATATACCTACTCCTTGAAACCGCAACTTGATCCAACATTTATCCTCGATATGGATCCTCTCAACGGACGAGTATGGACACATGCAGGTCTATCTCTTGCTCATGGGATATCTTCTGACATCTTTCCGACCCTCTATGACAGCATTTTTGATCACCCCGTCTTTATTCGATGGAGCGGTGAGCTTGTAAGTTGGCAGCTGTACTGTGTGGGTGACCCGGGGGCCGGGAAAGTAAGAGATTCAAAACTAACAGGGAGTATACCTATGAGCTGACGATGCACAGACCACATTTGCAGCACTCGCTGCAAGGCAATTAAGGAAGCGCTTTGAGTCTGCAGGTTACCCAGTCATTCCCATCTTCGTGCACGAAGATGAGATTGCACGTGAGCATGAGCATGAGTTCCTCGAGGACTTCATACACATTGTGTATCGAAGCCTTGGAGGGTGGCAAGCCTTTGAAGAGGACAAGTCGAAGGAACTTTACGATGGCTACGTCAAAGCGCGCTTTGGAGAAGATGAAGGTTGCCGGGTCAGTAAAAGACTAACCCTCATCCGTGGAGCTCTACATCAACGACTGGCAGTCCGCAGCAAAGACTTGCGTGTCTTCTTGATTATCGACGGAATGGAGTTGAGCAACCAGACGCTGTTGCTTCTCCTGGAGGCAGAACTGACCCATCTTAGAAGCGTCGGTGTAAGTGTTTTATTTACCTCCAGAATCGCCGTCTTTGAACAGGACGTTTCTCGATGCGATCACCCGAAGCATACGGAGTTTCCGGAAGATGAAGCACCTGAGGATGATCAGGAACCCCTGGGGGAAGATGATCGACAGATAATCGATATGTTCTACAGCTGCGAGGGTTGTCTATCAATTCTCTGTCTTCCCTGCAAAGCGGCCGGGAGGGCCTGTGAAAATAGCACCTGGTCAGCCACTACTTACAGTACCAATGCTGAAGTGCTGCAACACTTTTGACACATTACTGTACGAGTTTTCCGCAACCTTGACTGACATCTCCGCAGTGCCACGAAAGGCCCGATGCGTGAATTATACGACCACGTCAACATCACCGTTTCCATTCCCAACGACGAAATGAAAGCATATATTGCCTGGGCCCTGGAGCGGGAACATGGTGATCTTGGACTCAACAGTGACGCTATAAAGCCCCCTCTTTCATCTCTAGGTCTATCTATACAGAAGCACAGCGATCCCGAATTCGCCAGTACCATGGTTGGGGAAATCTTAGGTCTCGCAACTGGCCATATTGCTATCGCTAAAGCCAGAATTGACCTTTTTCATGACGCGCGTTCCGTGGAGGATTTGTTGCAAAAGCGTTACCAGTTACCAGCTAGCAAGTGACCCTGGATTACACGCGCCTTGAAACATACGCTGACATCTTACTCCTGAGTTCAGATATTGTCTCGATTTTTGATGCTGCAGTTGAAGCAGTTGAAGCCCAAGGCCCCCTGCAGGGATCCCTCGGACTGCAGGCCATCGCTGCTGCTGGTAGGGATCCGGATGGAATAAAGATACCTTTTCTTCGGAAACTCCTCGACCAATCAAATGGAACAAAAGTTCGCAGCGGCGAGGACATTCTCAAAGTGGCAAGAGGCTTACTCACTGCGCCAGTTGGTTTTAAGCCTCAGAGTCTATACACTTTCGGAAACAGCTTCAACAACTACGTGGTAGAAAGATACAACGAAAGTATCTACCTTGCGGATCAGCAACTACCACAAGAGGGTTCATCAGAAGAAGCAGATTGTGAGCCCTCTGTTCCGGACCACATTAGCTCTGATTCTGAAATCATGTCGGAGGGTCCAGACGCAATTACGACTTCTGATTCAGGAAAGATAGGAACTACTAATAGTTCTGATGATCATGTTTTCATTCCAACGTACATTGTTCGAAAGGGCACGCGCATGTGGATGTGAACCGCGCTTCACGTCCATTTACCGGCTGACGGAACGCTCTTCGACATCGTTCATGAGTCCCAGGACTACGAGAGCCGGCTCTTCTGAGAGCTCAAGGTGTATCGACTATTCCAACCAGATCTTTCGTCCCAAGGTGGGGTCGAACATGTCGGCTAGAACATCTTTGCTTCCAAAAGTCGTTTGCAATCGTTCAAATTTGTCACGGCTGAGGTTTCGGAAGACAAAAGCTCCAGTGCGATGGAAATGATGATCCTTCGCTACTTTCATAAGGATCCCTACTCCCTGATAAACAATCTCTTCCGCATAAACCGTGCTCAAATCATCATTCACGTGAGTTATGTGCTCCTCATCTTCTGTCTCTTCTTGTTCGTTGATGTTCTCAATCGGCCTGACGTATTGTTTGGCCGACATAACGGCAAAAAATGGGTCGCGATCTTCTGCCTTATCCAAATCTGGAATCAGGTCTGGGTAGGCTTCGACGTTCATCTCATTCAAGCCATCAACTCGAAGAAACCACCGCTTCAGCGTCTGGTCTTGGTCCAGTCTGCCACGGCCGACATGGCATTGAATCTTGAGCGAATCTTCCTTTAGTTTTGGCGGCGCGTCTCTCGCATTTGTCCCCTCCCCTTCTTTATCCAGCATATCTGAGGTTGCTCCTATCGGCGCTGATCCCCGGCGTTGGTTCTCCAGGAATTCGAAGGCAAGTGCAGAGCCAGAATGGTCCTTGACCGTGAAGTGCCCCACATCGGTCAGATAATCCGGTACCTCGATCAATCCATCCATGGAAGCCCACGACCAAGACGGTATGTCTCTCTCCAAATTCCACTTCTTTGAATAACTAGGCCGTTCCCGGAGCGTGCATTCAGCCACCCGCCAGGTCAGTTGATCTTCGAGATTTTTCTCCCATAAACCAGCAGCATACTCAACTCCCTTAGCATCTCGGACGAGTTTCGCAATACCCCACATGGCAACAAGCTTGTCACTGCCCTTGGTGAGGGCACAATTTGTGTACTTTCGAACTGCTGTCCGCCAAAATTCGTCGATAGAGTCATCGTTCACTCCAGCCATGGGCCCAACGATACTCTCTTCTTGTTCCTGCAAACGACCTCTCCAACGCCTGTCGGGCCTTGCAGTGCTGTCCATGGGTAACGGCAATCCAGAGGGTAAGGTCTCGCATGCACTCAGTGAAGGGCAGTCCCAGAATATCTGGCGGTTGGCGAAATGTAGTATCCGCGGGGCCAGCATACGTTCTGCAAACCATCAGCAAACCATCCACCCCGCAGGACGATGGCAACTTACCCTGAAAGACCCAACCACGGATATACAATTTGGTCAACAATAGTTCTTTCTCCCAAAGGTCACCGGCAAAAACACCCCACGCCTTTCTTCCGAACATAGCTGACTCATCCTGCGGTTGATATCGCACTGGAGCGACGTCGCTAGGTTCTCTGTCTCTAAACACACCACCTTTGCTATCTGAGGAGTCCACAATTGCTATATTGCAATAGCTGTTGCGATACACCAGATGCATAAGCGTGCCTTCATGGGCAAAATCGCCCCCCTCGCCTTGGATAATGCAGAGACTGTCGATCCATATATAATCGATCCCAAGAAAGCGGGCCACTTCGATCGCTTCCTGGAAATTCTTCGTGAGGTCCTTCCACGGCACACCATCCTTCATGAATGTCTCTCTATTCGTGATGAACAAGTTCTCGAATCGCTCCGTGCCCCAGCAATGCGACAAGGTGGCATACGGACCGCGAACGGGCGTCGTGTTTGTTTCGATTACTCTGAAAGAAGACTTGGGCGGGCCGCGAATGTCAAGCAATCGCGTGGGTATAAAATTTGTGGTGGAGGTTTGGGTTTTGCGACGACTCATACACCTTGTGTGGGTGGAATTGCATGTATCGATCCACGATTTTATCTGCCGGCCTCCGTTCTGCTGCGGATCTGTTGATTTTCCCAGTTCTTCGATACTTGGAAGTGGCGCAATTGTGTCTTCGGGGAAGAAGTAGAACGTTCTCTCCGGCAACTTGGCCTCTTCGACCGACGCATCTCCGTTATCCCTGGCTATTGGCTTCTGTCGAAATGTCACGACGATGGTTTCTAAGCTCTCGCGAATTCTGGAAAGACTTCTTATGCTCCAGCGGTATATGGGTTCATTCTCTTCTTTTAGATCCGGTGCGAGGTTTTCAATATCCTGAAAAAGTGTCCAGCAAAACAAGCAGCGCTTCGTTGTGCGGCCTTGTTCAGTGTCCCGTTCCAATCCAGTCTTCAAATCCGCATAACGCAAATGATAGCCCCATGACTCCTCGCTCTTCAGAATCTTCCCGACACAATACTCGCAAAGCTTCATCTTCCACCCCACACAACCGACGAGGACGAATAGCCGACACGAAATCCTTGTCCGCAAATAAAATCACAGTACGCTGGATGTCTGACTCTCATAGATAAAATTATTACAAATTCTGTTCTCGTACTTGTGAGACGCTAGGAGAAGGCACCTTTTGCTTCTTAGGACAATGGGCATTCGTGCATAGGCCTAAGCACTTGCGGCGGTATCAATATTTTAAGTGTATCAGTTATGCAAGAAAGAACTAGGGATGCTGGTACATTTTCGGGGCTGATAAATTAATGGTGTGTTGCTTTTTAGGTGCCTCGTTGCCTTCTTGTGGGGTCCAAGGTGGTGGAGCGTTACCTAGTCAGGTTAGGTCAAGCAGATGTCGATGTCATAAGCTGACTACAACTACTTACGTTAACGTGTTTGATCAGTAAGCTGGCCACGTCAGTAAGCTGGCCACCCCACTATGAAAATCTAC
>JAGQEM010000204.1:0-55032 GCA_019202945.1 Corynespora olivacea
TTATGTATATCCTTTTATCCCACCCGTGCGTAGATAGATCCTCTTTACACGGAATTAATTAATCATCTTTGTCACCCCTGAGCGCGCGTATACCGTGATAATCCACCGTGATTACTACAAAGCCTATTTAATAGATTGTATTGAATCCAGGGTTCTCTTGATTATATGTACCTGTTTGAAGTCGTTGTTCGCATCGAGAGAATGTAAAGATTTAGTGGAAATAGTACAGGTTTACTAGGTTTAAGATAAGAAGAGACTGTAGTTTCTCTAGGGTAATGCAATTATGATAGTGGTGTGTTTCCGAGTTAACCTTAAGGATAAAGATGGGTCGGTAAAATGTTTATAATCCCTTCAATACGGACCTACTGACGATAAAGTCATCATTCAGATTATTTTATATCCGATCGGAAATCCGAACGCTCTTGTCGAAGAGACGAGAAGAAATTTCATGAATATTTTTCAGTCCTTGAAAGTAGGGTGCAATGTAATAAATAGTATGATAGGAACCAATGAGGCCGAAGATTACAACTAGCAACTCCTCAGGCTCGCAAACCAGCCACAAGGCTCTCGCGGATGGCCATGTTCAATAACTTCATAATGCAAGCAAAGAAATGAATCATCTTGTTAAGCTCACGTTCATACAGCTTTACATGGTATAGAAGGATGGTTGTGATAGACCAGTACATCGGCGCTGAGCTAAATAAACGCTACGAAGAGTACAGGACGGACCCTGGCAGCGCTCGTGACGCATCAGTGATTGATATGATGCTGCGTTCGGATCTATTGGACTATCCGAGTCTTCGTCACCACTTTCGAAACTTGATGCTGAGTTCCGAGCCACTACTATCGGCCAAAACCTGTCTTTTTGTCTTTGCTGGGTGCGATTCGACGGCAAGCACTGTCTACTATGTCTGATTTCAATCCTTAGATATATTTGGAAAGGATCCTCACGGCTTTACATCCTCCCGAAGCCAGGCCTGGCATTCGGCTGGCTGATACATTTTCGACCATCTCACAAATCCATTTATATCACGTGGACTACTGTTTACTTATTATACTCTTATAGTTTCCAGATGTCATTAACCTAGCCGAGCTGATCATTTGAGATATAGATCAAAAACTCCCGAGTCTCTTCGAAAGCCATGTTAACCTCTATCCATGTCTTTATCTAACAGCTACTGTAGGGCAAACAATTCTAGGAAAACACGTCTTCTTTGTAAATTCCCGACCCAGGCTTAAGGCATGAAGTAGTCCTAAACCCTTGCCGGGGCAAACTTAATAATATTTTTCAACAAATTTGTATTCGTCTGTTCACAAGCCCGCGCAAGCCCTTCGATTCCCGGAATTTGATTTAGGTCTTCTAATGTGCGAGGCACCACAGCGACTATACGATTCACAGTCCAATCTGAAACGATTGGGAGAGCATCCGGTACCTGTGAAGGGAGCTTCCGTGTGACAAGATTGCTGAACGCCACCAGCTTGTTGCGAAAAAGCTTGGATTGGGGGCTAAGAGGTGGCCGTTGTACTTGCTGAAGGCGCATTGCTTTCGGACCTTCTATTAGGCTTGCTGCTCGTTTACGTTTGAGCTCCGATCCTGGGCGTGATGGCGGTGTTGCAAAAACGGCAGAATGATCCGAATCAGAGTCTGACCAGTCAGATGGGTGATGCGGTGGGATATTCGGGTCGCCATCTACTCGTCGTTTCTGCAAGGCATTGATTCGTTCTCGTATAGCGACGTGTGGCGCTGGTTCGGGAGGCAATGATAAATGTTGTGTAGGGGAGGGAGGCTCGTCAGCATTCACATCGCCAGGACCGAGCGATGCTTGCGCTAAACCGAAGGACAGGCCGGTGTGTAGGTGCGGCGCGCGCTGTATAGGGGTTCCAAAGGCTGACGATGAGTCGGGCGAGCCTTCCATCTCTATTTTTTGCCGTCTCGGATTGCGAGTGGGTGTGGTGGGTTGTTTTGTATGTGATGATAGACCTTCGGGCTGTACCTTGTATGATGAGAGGAATTGTGCAATTGCTTCTAGCCATTCAGCACCATACTCCTCTTGTTTCCTTTTTCCTATACCTTTGACTTCGAGCAGCTCTTCCTGATTGAGAGGACGTCTATGAGCTAAGCCCTCGAGCACAGCATTGCTCGCAACTATATATGCTGGCATACCCTGCGCTTTGGCAAGAGCTTTCCGCCGGTCCACTAATCGATCGTAGAGGGCCTTGGACATTGCATCCATGAATTCGGTAGATCTTCGCGCTGTGATCGCACAGTTTTCCTTCTTTCCCTCTTTCAAAGCTCTTGAAGGCTCTGATAAAGGCAATATTGGTGCCTTGGGTTCATCTTCGGTTTTCTCCTTGGCGTTCTCTTCTTGGTCCGATACCCTGAAGAATACTTGGGCCATGATCGCATCACTGCCTTCTTCTATTGGGTGTAGAAGAAGACCCCTTTGGTGGCTCTTGGATGGATATTTGTCAGCGAAAATAGGCAGGGGCGGAACGGGATCGAGAGACTGAGTCAAGTGTCAGTCAGCGAGATGATGGAAGACAAAACGTTTACGAAAAGGATTCGGGTCAGAATTTGAGTGGCTTTATACTCACCACCCGTTTGGCATTCATGCGGTGGAATAGCATGAAGCCAGCGTACGCATCATCTGCGGCATAAGTGATTTGCTCACTGCTGAGAGGCTTGCTCCAATTGCTGGTGCGAACAGAGCCTTTCGACAACGGCAGGCCAAGGTGTTCTTTTACCTGACCAGCAAGGCCAACAAGCTTTGTTGAAAGCTCACTGGGGTTTGTGGAGTATTTGACCAGCCGATGAAGATGGCTGAGCTCGAATGCGCCCTGTGGATTCAAACCAAAATACTTCCTCAAACGTGCAAAATCCGCACCCAAGACATTGACACCGGTCTTAGCAATGTTGGGACTCTCAAGCAATATTCGGAGTGAAGGCGCGACGATATCTTCGCAAGTTTTACCAGCACTGCGAGAAGATGTCAAATAAGAAAAGTCTCCAAACACACTGTGATACTATACTTACTGTAGACCGATATGGAAGAGCGCGATTTTGTCTTCGCACGCAATTTGAATGAGACCAATGTTTTCCTGTAGTCGTTGGCGCTTATCGGCGTTCCACGGCCATTCCATGTCGAATCCGATTACAGGCTCATTAAGGAACATCTTCGCCAGGATTTCGGATTGTGCCTTGTCTTTGCTATACAGCACCTATGAAATTAAAGTAGGAAGTCAGTACATATCCCGTATACAGTTTATATGGTAAGTGACATTCCTACCTTGATCGTTTGATCGTCGGGTCCACGGTACAATTTGTGACTCCACCATTTCACTGAGCTTCCATTGGGGTGCTTCGGAGGATTCTGCATGCAGAATTTGAGCGGCCATTTTACGTCTTCTTTATCGTCATTTGATTCCTCAACCGGCCTTTTGTCGTCCATTGGAGCGCGGAGGTGTTTGCCGCTTTGGCCGAAATGGCCTCTGTATACGTTCGAGATAACTCCCTAAGCCTGCCAAATTGTTGAAGGATCTCCAACATGTGTAGTATGAGCGTGGTATTAGGGCTGAAGGTGTACCTAGGTAGGTAGTTGTTGGAGGCGACCTGAGATCGCGGGGAAATAGCGCGATAGTCGTCCGTGCTGAACACGAGAGCATGTGACTTGCCCTTAGCGCCAAACTTACACCACCCTTTCATCGCCTCGAGTGCTCTCTCTTATTCACAACTTGTCGAGGTCGTTTCCGAAAAAACAGATCCTTCCTACGGTTTACCGCTCCTCTAGAAATCTGCGACGAATTACATCGCGACTTCCGAGAGAGAGAGAAAAAGAGAGCTACGCACCTCGGATTTCGACTACTTCTCCTGGGCCTTCAGTGTCCATTACCATCTTAAGGCCGAAGACACGTCTAAGAGAAAGCGCACCTTCGACGTCGATAATACTCTTCCGTTTCCTCCATGTTCATGCGGGCCTCGAAGTCTGGCTGTTCCGAGCTTGTCTTCAGTTTCGATGATGCGAAAGCCTGCCGCCCGACCAGACTTTAGACCCAATGACCATCCTCTATCGGACCACTGTACGCCATAGTGCGTAAATGTATTGAGGTAATTCAATTACGGGAAGTTTTTTTGCCCGTGTTTTCGAGGTGTCCATAATTGCTACGGTTCGGTCTGTAATAGTCACTCGATCAGCTCTTAGTAGTTCCATATTTTCCCAAATAATTCTACAGAATTTATGGACAAACGACTCCGCTTCTCAAATCATACTGTATGGAAAAAAAAGTACTCGCCCAAATCGCGTTCTTTTAAAGAGGCCCAGCAGTTCGCTTTGTCACCGAACACTCATCTGCAACGGAACTAAAACTGCGTTTCTCAAATCGTAGCCTTGGGCAACAACGCAACAGCAGCTGCAACCGCAACCGTTACTGTTACCGTTACGATGCCAAGTCCTTGCGAGCCATCCGCTCCGCGCTGTCACGTCGTACTAAGGTTTCCATGACCGCAATTCTGGAGAATCTTTCACGCATGGGCGAGCGCCGTCTATTGTGTAGGTCCGAAAATGGACCTGCTGACGCCGTCGTCATCGTCTATACTTCGTCATCTTCCCGCCTATTACAGATGCGTCTTTTTCGATGTTCGAGAATTTATCTTCTCGAACTTCACGGCACCTGGGATGCACTGTCTATGGGAGTTTGAGATGTGACTCGTGCCTCGTAGTGCTGGTGCGTACCCACCAGTGGCATCTCGAACTTGCACCGCGACTTATTCCCAGCATCACGGTTATTCCTCGCCTGATGGAAAGGATCATCGCCTGCATTCAAACCCAACGTTTCATTGACGTACTCTCAAGTTTCCATTGCCACGATTCCTACGTCATCACAGCAATTATTCCGATTTCCATCTCTTACCGCCTCCGGCTATACACCTCGGACACAAACTCACTCAATACAAAATCCCATTCATCTCGTCACCATCATACGAATAACTTTCTGCCGAAAGTTGAAGACTTGGGTGCAGTTGTCGGCATTATGGATAATCCATGTCGGTTGCTCATGCTCGCACACTGCACGTTTCAAGCACCACGGCAGCTTGCCGGAGAAAATTTGACGCATTAGCGCATGCAACACAGTGTGACAAGCAGTGCAGCGGGTGAGGCCGCCAAGCTTCGAGCGACGCGTCGTTCTGTACCGCTCTGCACTACGCCTTAAATACTGCTCCAAGGGAGTCTCATCTTCAAGAGCATCTCTACGAGGACCAACCACTCTTCTACTACATATAACTTCATTTCCTAATCCACTTATTACTTTGTACATACACATACGTTTTTCTATACGCCGCCGGTCGACACATTTTTACTTTATCAAGCCCATCATGTATTACTCTTCTCCTCTTCTCGTCGCTGCTCTGCTCGGTGTTGCGCAGGCACAGACTCCTTCGGGCTTCAAGCCGGAGGCTAAGACCAAGTTGGACGTCATGTTCAACTCGACGGCAGTCAATACACCTGGTCAACTATTGACCAAGGCAGGTTAGTCATTTCCCCATCCTCCTACCCGCTCGAGTATTTACTGACTCTCGACAGTGACTGCCACGCAACCCCAAATCGCACTATCTGGCAATTCAGCCAATAGCAGCGGCACATATGTCTTCGTCATGATGGATCTCGACGTCCCTGGACAGGGAACAAATACAACACGTCGTGTGCTCCTCCACGCCATGAACACCGGCTTCAAGGTCTCGGCACAAAAGATGGCTGGTGGCGCCACTCTTCTCACCTCCACTGAGAAGGGTCCTGCTGCTTATATTGCTCCGGGACCCCCGGCCACCGACTCGACGCCTCATCGCTACGTGGAGATGCTCTTCGCGCAGCCCGCCGATCTCGCCGTCAAAGCCACAGACTTCGCCGACACTTCCGCGAGGATGAACTTCGACATCACCTCGTTCGCTCAGAAGAACAAGCTGGGAACACCATTGGCAGCTAACTACTTTACTGTTGATGGAAAGGCTAGTGCGGCCACGACACCGTCGAGGTCTGGTAGTGCGGGACAGCCAAAGAGTACGCTACAGCCGTTCACCGGTGCCGCAGGTGCTATTGACATGTCTCTCGGCTTGGCGGGTGTTCTGGGTGGTTTGATCGTTGCGGCCGTTTGAGTTGTGATACCTTGAATGGGAGGGAGTTTTGGAAAAGGGTTACCGCGAGGCTTTTTTGAGAATGGACTTGGTCAATAGAACATGTAAAACGCGACAGCGACATGAATTTTACAATCATGATATACTTTCAAAACTTCTACTTTAGCATACCTTGCATATGATTCATATGTAAGATGATAACAGCTCACTATGGATGCATTTGATTTTCGAGAACAGTCACAGCAATCAAGAGCGCGAGCTCTATCTATCTTGAATAGCACATGCAGTTTCCATAGCATGCTAGCATAACCCTTAGCATGTACGCAACATTAGAGTTTGGCCTGAATTCTAAGCCACGGAGCAATTCGAAACTCGTCTATAAACTCTATGCCGCTCCCGTGACTGTGGCAAACATGGGTAGAATATCTAAGGATTTGCTCTTCTGTCAATACTAAACTAATTTCGTGTCTGACTTGTAGAGCTATAAAAACAGACGTGCGGGGTCGACATCGCCGAGCGTATCTACGTATATATCATGCTCTTTCCGTTTTTGAACGATGTAACATGGCGACATAATTAGTACCAGTGCCCCAACGAGGAAGACTATCTTTCCAACCAATTTTCATGCATTTTCTATAGGCTTTAATGCGTTCATATCTCATATCGTGAGTATGCACCATGCAATGATGCTAATACCGTCCCACTCCCATGAACGCCATGAAGCGCAAGCCTGACAATTTTGTTTCACCTACATCAGTTATAACCGTGGGCCACTGGAACGAGCATTCTATGGTGCCCAAACCTATGCCCACATAGCTCTGAATTTCGTATCAAAGTCCTCTTTGAGAGCCTTGAACGCTTTCAACACATTTACCAACCCCGTACCTTCCTCCCAAGCAGGCTTTTCTTCTAGTTCCTTGAGCTCCGCCTCGGTGGCCTTCGCCTTCGCCTCGGCTTCGTCCGCCATTTCCTCTTCATCTGCATCATCATCCCATGAGTCAGCGACTTTCTTCTTCTTCTTAACCTGAACTGACAGGGCATTGCGCGCTGCAGGGCCCTTGGAGGCCGATGCAATTGTCGAACCAGTCTCGTATCCAGAGTCTTCAGGGAGAAGTTTGTCCTCCTGAGCCTCTTCGGCATCATCACCCTCGCCGCGAACATCGAGTTCAGAGTCAGAAGAAAGGTTCATGAAGTTCGACAAGCTTGTGACTATGGTTGCAAGCACCATGCTGAAGTCGTTCAACACAAACCATACATCACCCCGGCGAATGCGATTCGCGACCGCCAACGCCTTCACATCACCGTGATTGTAGAAATCATATAGGTATGCGTTGAGTGGCATTTCGGTTTCTTCGGGATAAAGACCAACATATGGTACCACAGCCTCCTCTAGGAACACTTTGGAACGTGTTGTTGTGCAGAGGTCGTGAATAGATTCGATGTCATCATCACCATGGCCGGACAAGGCCACGAACGGTGATCGAACAGTTGTTGGGGCACGTCGCTTCAGGTTAGAGAGAGAAGCAGTGCTGGTGCTCCCACCGACCTTGACATTGGTGAGCGGCAGGGTGTCATCAGGCTCCTTGAGGTGTTGAGTAACGAATGTGCGTACGTATGCCTTGTAGATTTCCAGAGTGGATTCGTTGTGGTTGCGAAGCACTTCGGCGGCGTTTTCGGGCATGTCAGGTAGAAATACAATCGAGGGGCTGCGCTTCACCACATGCTCGATGTACTCCCTATCAGCCTGCCTACAATACTGACGACCGAAGAGGTGGGACATGGTGAGAACCAGCTCTTGTAACACAGTTTCTCGATTCGTATCGATCTTCGTGCAAAGTTTGTGGAAATAGCCATCTTTGAGTAGAGCATGGAAGGCGAATGATGAGTTCTCAGTGAAGTACAGGTGACTTACACAGCCCGCCAAGTTGAGAGGGGCTCCACGAGAGTCCAAGAGGAACTGCCGGCGGAGGTATTCGATCGAGAAACGAAGGTGATGCAGCACAGTCATCTTTGACTCTTCACCACCAAGGTAAAGACGCGGCTGAGACAAAAGGGCGTTGACCGCTCGTATGGCAAAGGGCGAGTCTTTCGAGTCGCTCAGAAGCGTGAAGAGCCGCAGTACTAGAGTAGTCGTGATGGGGAAGTGACCATTGATGTCTGGCAAGCGGGAACTGATAAGCCTGTGAATCTTGCTTATGGAAATACCATGGAAGACGACGTTTCCTAGCATGTCGAAGCCACGACGACCCGCACGACCTGCGGCTTGGCGATAGTTGAGTGCTGTTAAGAAGACAGAGTCACCAGAGAAGACAACTGTCTTACACGGCATATTGATACCAAGTGCAAGTGTACCGGTGGCCACAACGACCCGGAGATACCCCCGTCGGAACAGCATTTCACAGACCTGCCGGTACTTGCGGTTCAGACCAGCGTGATGAACGCCGATACCCCTACGCAAGGCACGAATCAGCCACTCCGGGACGTCACGACGGATGAGTTCCCTCTCATAATTGTCTAGTTCTTCTCGCGAAAGCTTTTTGTAATCGGCAAAGTGGAATCGGTCGACCGGTCGTTCAGGGTCGAATGAAGCCCATGGGTTAGCTTCGTTGTTGGCGCCGTCCCGCGCAATATCTTCTTTGGTGAGACCATCCTCGTCATTTCCTCTCTTCTTCGACAGCTTGGGTGGATTGCGTTTGTTTGCCTTTGCCATGATCGCCTTGTATTCCTCCCATTTCTTGAGGTCTGATTTCCACTTGGGACTCGTCTCTTTCCAACTTGTCTCCGCTGTCTCAAGCTGCCGCATCAAAGTCTCGCATATTCGCTCACAGAGCCCACGGTCGTAGTTGAAGATGATTCCAGGCAGAGCATCCTGTTCTTGCAATTTGACGAGCAACGGAAGAATGCTTTCAGCATCATAACTATCTTCTGGCTCATCCTCGTCATTAACGTTGTCGACATTCTCGTTATTGTTATTGACAACATCGGCCTTGTTTCGACTCAGTCCAGCATCCGTTATCTTTATAGTGCTGCTCAGATCCTTTACGACAGCCTCGAAAGGGGACTCGTGGTCGGTCATCCAGTTCCGGAGCACTGCCTTGAGAGACTTCTCCCAGTTGATGATATCCAGCTTCTTCACAATAGTGGGAAGTGCAGCTGTGGGATCCAAGTTCCTATCCACCGGATACTCGGCAGTCTGGTGCTTTACCATGGTTTGCCAAAGAGTTAAACAATCCCGGGCCTCCAGGCTTAGATCGTTCGGAATGCCTCGGGAACGGTTGACCAAGCTTGTCACTGGGTGGAGGAAAGAGAAGGCATCACAATCGTCCAGACCTAACCTCGCAAAAGCGCGGCTCTCCGGCAGTCCTTGGAAGTCGGTCTTGGAGCCAGGAGTGTACACGAATTTTCGCAGATCAGAGTACCTGTGTGGGTGTTGTACCATAATGAGGTTGTTGCCCACTGCTTGCTGTGTAGAGGTAAGCCAGGCACTGAACTCGTCGGGGTTTCCTATCGTAGCAGAAAGGGCGATGATTGGACAGGGAGCCATCAGTAGCAGCTGTTCCCAGATCAGACCGTCCTCAGCTTGACCAATACAGTGAACTTCGTCAAAGATTATCCACTTCACACGTTTCGACCACGAATTGGCGTTTGCCGGCGCCATGAGCATGATCTGGAGGATATGGGGAACTGTGACTAAGATCTGACATCCTGTTGGGTTGTTGATCCGGTAGTCCCTTGTGTGTATGCCCCAGACGCTATTTCCGCCATACTTGTATGCTTTTGAAAACCGGCCCTGAACTTCAGCAGCAATTTGATTGACCAAAGCTTTGGTAGGAGCAACGTAAACAAGAATGTCGTCATCCAGAGATTCGAGCACTTGCTTCATCGCGTAGAACGAAATGAACGTCTTTCCGGCCGAGGTAGGGGCGACTACCAGGATACTTCGCTTGGCATCAATCTCGTCGAGCACCTTGCGTTGCCATGCATCCGGTTCAAAAGGTACGCGAGAATCTGGCGCAGAATCCATGCTTCGATCAAAATAAGGTCCACAATGAAGCAGCTGGAAGTCGTTGAGCGAGGTCGGCAGAGTCAATGACACCCCGGAGATGTCTGATAAAACGAATTTGAACGCCAGCGCTCTGTCGCCCTCTGGAGAAGCCATGGGAAGCTTTGGTAGCCCTAGCTCCTTGAAAGTCTTGTCAAGACAACTCGCGATAGTCTTCGTGATAGGTCGACGAAGCCTAGAGAAGGTACTGAGCGAGTCGTAGACGAGAGCTGCAATATGTTGGTTCTTCTCCTTGTCGGCATCTTTACACGCTGCTACCCACATGCTCAGCTGGGTATTGAGCAAGTATAGTCGAACCTCAGCCTCCAGAACACTGCGTTTGAACTCCGAGTTGAGTGTATTCAAGTATTGCTTCGCTTTTTGGAACTTAACAATGGCAGTTGTTTCTTTCTCCAGATTGTTGCATGTCAGTCGCCATCCTTGAGCAACCGTCTCCGATGAAGCTTCATCCTTTTTGCTCTTGTCCTTGGCGATCTGAGCCAGCATAACTTCTTTTCTCGACGGCACACCCTTCTTGCCGCCCTTGGGGTTTGCTTTCGGCGCCGGCTTCTGCTTCGTATTCTCGATTTCCTTCTTTTCCGGCTTCGCGCCAGCCGTGATGATTTCAGGCTCGAGACTCTTGCCGACAGCATTCGTAAGACTAGCGGCGTAGGTTGTCATTTCAGCCATGAAGAACTGGTTACGCCGTAGAGTCTTCTTCATCTGCTTCGCGCTCAGCGCAACTTGGTCTTCTCGAATCTTAGGATCCAATGGCCGCCGGCTGTTGTGCCAGTGTGAAACCTCCTTGAAGATCTGGGATGCCGTGGCTGGTGCAACCTCGCCCGAGCGATCGATCGCCAGCTGGACTGGCGCTAGGTGGGGATCAAAGACGCTGTTTGAAAAGGGAAGCACAGCGTAAGGCCCAAAAGCATCTTTCGCAGCAGAGGTTTTCGATTGAGAGCCTAGTCGCCTTGGGTTAGTGGTAGAACTCATGAGAAGAAGCGCTGCATTTTGACTTACCTTGCTCTTGCTCGATAGCCTTATCGTCTCCCAAATCAACTGCGCCAGGGGAAGCCATTGCTTTCGCAAGGGCACTATAAGTAGCGTTTCGGCCGATGGACTTATTCTGAATGCAGGCTGCAAGGATACGTCCGTCGACAAGATCCGCTACATCGCATGTGCATCCCCAAGCGCCCATGTTGGTTGACCACTCTTCCGACGAGAGCACCACGGACGCTTCTTCGCAGAACTCCTGCAGCGACTCGCGAGCATCTTCATCAAGCTCCACAGCCTCAACAAGGCGTTCAGACAGGTGAAGCTGTGAGATCAACGCCAAGTGTCGGAGGAAAGCATCTACAAACTCTTCGGTAATGTCCTCGCCATGTTTGAGTGCCGAAAGCACGAGAAGCGATATGTATTGGCGCTCCGTTAACTGGTTCTGGCTATCGGCGTTCATTTTATCCCAGAAGGAACGTTTTAGGTAATTCGGCCGCGGGTCGTCAATCTCCTCGCTTGTGAAATCGATCTACCAATGCGTCAGCCACTTCTTTGATTCTAGCACTGATATAGAAAAAGGACATGTTAATTACCGTTGCTGGGATGCCACTGTCTACATGGCGATTCTCAAGAACGTTCGTGATGACCTTGGTATCTTGGAAAAGAATCCCATTAATCAACGCAATGCTCATGCCTCCGGCAATGAACCAATGAATGAACTGGCGGAGTGCCGTTTTGGTCTCCAGCTCTTTCTGGTGAGCTTCATCGTGAATCTCATCCTCCAACGCATCAAGGTGTTTGGCCAGCATATGCCTCTTGCGTAAAGCTCCCGAAGAAGCACCATCATGTGCAAGCACAAAGAAAAAGTCCGTGGCATGCAAATACTCGGTAAAGGCATCCGAAGTGACAGAAGGGAAGACGTTGATTTCGATGTCTGAATGTGCAGCTTTCAGGTTCGCGCGGAGGTGGCGAATGATAGCCGCCCGAGCGAGAAGATATTTCTCTTCGCTATCTTCGGGAGCAAACGATGGCACGCAAAGGTCGCGATACTGGTCAAAGAAGACGATGTGAAAGTGGCAGCGTCGAGAGACCAGATCTTGCAAGAAACGTTCGACTGCCCAGGTCGCATGCAGCAACTGGAAGCCTTGGCCAAAGTCGAGGTGCTCGTCGGAGAAGCAGTGAAGGAGGAGGGAGTTGCCGTCTACGAGAAACAACTCGTTACCGACATAGTCGCCAACAAGGTCAATGCGTCTCGAGTAAACCTTGGAGTACCACGTGAGGATGGGCGGCTGCCCCGCGTTGGGCGAGGTTTCGGTCTCGTTGGCGCCCGACATGTCGCTCAAGCTTTGCTGAGTGAAATGTGGAGGGTCGTGGTAAAGCAGGTCAGCATAGCAATCGGTGCCGGAATATTTCACTGCTGCTGAAAGGGATGTCCTGCACGAGAGTGTATGTTTGGAGATCTACTTGGTGGGGGTTTGCCTTTCCCCGCCAAGAGCTAGTCAAGTGCGCGCTAGGCCCAATAGAGTATGTGTAGCGAGAGTTTCTTTTGTATCAAGATATGCGGTACGTCCTCCACTCTCTTGCCACCTCATTTCCGATTATTCAGAGGAGCTCTTGCACACGATACATGCAGGTTATGTGAATCCTTCCATCCTGTTTCTGAACGTGGATTAGACGTAGCTCGTTTCGCTATTTTGCCCTCGGAATGGGCTGCAGCTAAGAGATGAATGAGGAAAGGTGCGATGCACATAAGATTTAGTATGATAACAAACAGGTAGCCAGAGCTTCATTACATCCATTCAATAATGACCGCCTCCTCTAGAAGCGCTCGAAAAACAAGATGAGTTCTTCGATCCATCACACGCCAAATCAAAATAACTCATCACCAAATCCGCCTGATTGGGAATATCATGCGTCACGCCGGCCGCCTCATACGCCTCGAACTTCGGCCCATATCTGTATCTCGTCCAACCTGTCAACGGCGTATCGCTCGTCGTCTCCTTTGGCGTCGTGCTGACTCCAAAGACGCTCGTCCACTGTTTGATCTCTTCCTTCAAGTTCTGCGGATATAGAACAGTGTCTGCAGTCCCATGGAGAACCTGGAGCTTTGGCCGATATCCATTGTATCCGGGATATGCGCTCTTCACCAGAGCCGCCCATTCGCTCCCATTTTTGATGATCTTACCAGTCGCACAGGCGTCGCTCCACACTCCATACCCATCACCGGCAAAGCAGCCAAACCCTACACCGGCCCATGCGCTTCCTGCGGCGAAAACATCTGGATAGGATCCGACGAGAACGTTCGTCATCATTGCACCTGAACTCGTGCCGGTGACGAAGACACGATCTTCATCTCCACGGTATTTTCCAAGCGTCCATCTCACCATGCTTACAATGCCAAGCGCGTCACCTCCGCCATTGTGCGTCAAGGAAGCATTGCTGCTCACGTCCCAGCACTGATCGACTTTGTTGGGAGAGTCTGGGTAGATTGAAATAAAGCCGTATTGGTCGCCCAGTGAAGCGTATGGCCTGCCTTTGAAGGCATCTTGGGCGGTTCCGTGGCACCAATGTGGAACGACGAGAATGGGTGGCTTGGCCTGGAGCGTTTTGGGAACGTAAATGTAGAATGAGACGTTTCGTGGGTTCGGACCGAAGTTTGCTGTAACTTGCTTCAGGTTCGAAGAGAGTTGTTGTGCGGATGTCAACGCTGCAAGCAGACATGTAGCTAGAAAGGACTTGAAGGCGACCATCATGGCTCGTTTGCCAGTTACGAGATCAGAGGCGAACATGCGTGGACAACGTGAATTTTATATGTAAATGTTCGCCTCCGAACGCTAACGGATCCTCGCATCGGCTATTATTCATCTATTTCTCCAATTTACATGACTACCAGATCGATTTTCCTGGATATAATGGCAGCGGAGCGGGATGGCTGCGTAGTTGTGGGAACGTAGACAGTGAATCTTATTCCGCTATATCCCTTTGAGCACGGAGTGTGCGGAGCGAGGATTGATAAATGAATTTCCAGGGACAGCATGCATAAGGCCGAGCACTAGCCTCCCGTGATCATCTTCATTATTTGTCTTGTTCGTGGAAGATTATCAATGTTCTGATGTACAGTCGTATGCTTCGAGGTTAGATGCTCGGGCGCGGATACCATGACTCCATAGGAGAGACGCTAGCACGATGAAGCTGAAGAATCGATCTTTTGATCTCGCACTCGGACGATATCGGAGCTCCTCAATGCGACTATAGGGTATGCTTACTATTCTGACGGCTTCGGAAGTCACAATAACGGGCTGAAGCGAATTGACGCACTCAGCCTCTGTAGGAAGTCACGAATTTGATATATGCATATAGCATGGTTGCAAGGGTAAAAGGGCGCAAGGGCGCAAGGGCGGCGTGCATGGCACGTGCCTGACAAGATGAATGCACATGTAAACGTATCGGGCAGAAGTATACCCCAAGCACTGCATTCAAACCCATTTAACAGCCTCGCTTCGAGGTAAGCCAATCATAGCTTGCTTGTCAACCTGCTCCTCGAGCACACCAGCCTTTTGCAGTATTCGCACCGTTTTGTCGACTATGCTCTTGTCCACGCCGCGCACATCGTGTGCGAAACGCACAGTCTTCAGCCATTCCCTCGCATCTTCCTCCGAGTAGTCCAGCTTCGTGTAAATGTACTTCACAGCCTCCTCCTGGTTCTCCTCGAAGTGTTTGACGCCTTTGTTGATCTTCTGCAGCACGTCTTCCAGCTCCTCCTTCAGCGGCGGGTGTGAAGAGTTTTGTGATTGCGACCAATTTGCGGGGTTGATCAGGTCATTCTTCGCAACGATTTTCCAGGACGACCAGGGTGTGTAGATTTCTCCAATCTTCTTGATCTCGCCGTTGTCGTAGTAGCGTTTGGAGGTGAAGTGCTCCCACATGAAGAAGTCGGCAGTACCTTTGTTGACTCCTTCCCTTAGATTGAGAAAGGTGTCCAAGGGCTCCACCGCGAATGGTGTACTCGATGCATGCGTGTCCAGCCAGCCTTCCTGGTCAGCCAGGACAAAGCTCATGACATAGCTACCACTGCCAATCCTTGAGACGCCGACCTTCCTCCCTTCAAGGTCTTTGATGCCATTGAGCCCCGATCTTCGGGCTCCTGTTGATATTGCCCAGCACAACGGTGTCTCTACATATGTTCCAACCAGTTGGAAGCCGGCATCTTTCTGCGCTGACTGTGCCCTTCCGAGCGCAGCTATCCAACCCTCGGTCAATCCTACGCCAACGTCAATTTCGCCTGATTGTAACGCGGCGACCATGTGGCCGGTGCCGGAGGGGAAGGGGAGCAGTTTTGCTTGGAGGTCATAGTGTTTCTTCGCGAACTCGAGGGGCGTGGAGAAGTGCTCTATCCGCATTAGCTCCCGTTGCACAAACATGCCCCAGCACGCCTACCAGGCACAAAGCCTATCCTCAATGATGACATGACGGCTCTTTGTGCGGAAAAGTTACGGAAGTGTCGAGTGGCTGGCACAAGTCGAGGTAGGCGCGTTGTGAACAGCATCTTTGGCTTCGGAAGGCTCAGGCCGGCAGCACCCGAGCAATTGGACAGCCAATTGGCCTTCTTGGGCTACTAGAGAGACGACTATAGAGATTACAAATATTATGCGCAGGAGAAGACGGTGTCTATCCTGTGCAGCTGAAGCAGTTGCTGTCGAAGGCTGAGGAGGTGCGGGTGCTGTCGGTGATGTCACGGACTTGAGCGCCTGTGCGTTCACCAGCCACTGTGGCGCCAATGTCGTGACATCAGTAGCGTCGAAGCCACAGCATTCTTCGCCCTATAAGCGCGAGGTTCAACCAACTGCAAAATTCGGTCTAGAGGAAGATACGACCTATTTGGGGGTGAGGGGGAGCGTTGGTGTCGAGAAAGCTTCCCAGCAAGTTGACTTGCTTTTGCCCAGCTAGGCGATCAGAGAAGTAATGCGACGACCTTGGAGGATGCAGGATGTAGCTACGACAATCGCCTCATAAGGAAGGCTGCTGAAGAAGGAGACAGTGATACAAATGGTTCTTTTTTAGCAATATAAACCATGGGTTCCTGGCGTGGCTACAGGTGTTCTGTGGATGGATCCTCTTCACGAACGTTTGGTTTGTATCTCCCAAAGAACATGTTTTCGGAAGACTTGCATCATATGTAGGGGTCTGCCGAACTTTTTCGGTGCATTTCAGACCTCATTCGCGAGCAGACGGCCTCTTCGGTGGCGTGGCGGGGAATTGGTTTGGTAAAGGATGCGTTTAAACAATAGAGAAGTTTGAAGATGGATGCATTCTCACATACACCTTGGCAGTGAAGGGCATTCACGGGCACAAACGCATTCATTTCTTGGCACGGTTCCATTTTCTAGCATGTGCTATCACTTCACTTGTAACATAATCCGAGTTGCTGCTTTGCTACCGCACATAAAAAACCCACTGTGCATCTGTCCCTCGTCCCCCATCACCCTCACACGCGCACCAACAACCCTTCGCAACCAGGAACTCGCAACTGCAGACTTACGATACCTCAGTTCCGAATCCCTGCTCACGACGTCTGTGAACTAACACGGTTACTACTTGCAACCATTCGACAATGTCAAGCTCTCAACCCGAATCGTCAATCGCCACTCCCGGCGGTCACACTGCTCAGTCCGACTCGATGACCCCTCGGCATGTCGAGGCATATACTGGCGGCTCGAGTCTTGCTAAGACATCCAAGTCTACATCATCATCAGCAGGTACAATGGTCGCCGACATTAGGGAACTGCTGGAGATCATCCTTCTGCAACTCCCCTGCACCGACTTGCTCCGCTCCCGGCGCGTCTCTCGACACTGGAACAAGATCATCATGGGGACCAAGTCCCTGCAGCCTTCCCTGTTCAAGGTTGCCCAGAGAGCTGACCCGAACGACGCAAACGCGCTTTTCGAGGAAGTGGCGGCCGATATCAACTTGTCCCAAGAAGTCACTGCCTTCCTATCGAACCGCAAGGCCATGGTCGAAGGTCTCATCAAGGACGATTACGACTACCCCACCTACGCATTTCCGAACATCCTGAAACGCAACAATATGCAGGCTCGATACGGAGACAACTACCCCGTTCCGTGGCCGCAGGAGATCCAGCGTCTTCGATGCACCACGTGCAATCGCGGCCACGAGGTGCTCAAGAAGAAGGTTTTGCATCCCCTCCTCCAACGCATCGTCGATGTGCCCTACGTATGTTGCAAGGGCTGGGGCACCGGGGTCATGATGAAAATCGACCTCCTCGTCTACGGTGAGGACGGACCCCTAAACGTTCTGGAGTTTGCTCCCCTCCAATGCAACCGTCTCCGCAACTTCCTTCCGATCATCGCCGAAGCCATTTCCCACTGCTATGCGAATGCGCTGCAGGATGACCAGCTGAGCTGCCCGGCGACGACGAAGCTCGTTGTCGTCTGCAAGCTTGATGATGTGGTGAACGAGCGTTCGGAAGTCACAGTCAAGGACGCTCTGAGTACGATTGTGGAGACTTGTATGATTTGCGCCTCTAGCCTGCGGGAGAGGATGAATAAGGAAGTTGCAGATGGCGCCATTCAGAGGAATGAGGAGTTTTGGGAGGTGGCGCGCCAGGTTGAGGAAGTGAGGGAGCAGTGGCGTACTCTCTGCCATGAAGGTATGGATATGGTGAGTCAGAGGTACGGAGGGAGAACTCAAACTTGAATGGGTCCATGAGATCCGGAGTGAAGAGATCTTCTTGGAGGAGGAGGAGGAATAAAGGATGCGTATATAAAATGTAGTACTGTAGCGTTGGCTGCTGACATGTCTAATAGGTATAATATCTAATTAGTTTGATATCTAATTAGTTTGATATCTTATTAGTTTGATGTCCAATTAGTGTAATGTCCAATTCGTGTAATGTCTAATCAGTATAATGTCTAATCAGTGTTATGTATACCAAGTATGTCTTGCCCGTGATTGAAGCTGGATCTTTACCGAGGACAGGCAAGCGTCCGTACCATTATTATTCGTCCCTGTCGAGTCGTTCTATGGAGAAGTGGAAGAGGTATATAGTTCTCACACAGAGATCCTCGTAAACTGTACATGCGAATTCAGAGTGCATCTTCGGGAGCCGTAGTATTCGATAAACGCCATCCCGTCGCGTCCCGTCCCCAACACCGGAGCCCAGCCAAAACCACCAATCGAAAGAAGAAGGGGAGAGATCTACAGAGCCGGATATCATAGCAACAAGGAAAAAGAGGAAACATGGACCTTTCCCCAAGGTCGACTCACCACGTCACCACATCGGCGGCACACTTTTTGGCGTCTCAGAACTCACCGCCGCCACCGCCCATGGCGGCAGCACCCCACACACCGACCAGGCCCCAGAACCCTACCCGCCACCCTCTCCACAATCCATGGATACCCTGACCCTTTCGTATCCGTGTTCGCGCGGAGAAGCCTGCGGCGGGCGCTTGCGTCTGTGCTTGTGCCCTTGCAGCACCGGGACCGACCACCTGCACACCCTCTTCCCTGACCACAAACCACAGAGTGCCCAACACACCCTTGTACGGACCCGGCTCGACGATGGTCTTGAAGCTGCGCACAGAAGGATCCTCATCCTCCATCCCGTACACCTGGCTCTTCACACGGCGAGTTTCGGAGGGTGGTTGTCGGTACTCGGAGGCGAGACGGGCATTTTCGTGGTCCTGCAGGACGGAGACTTGGCCGCGGCGGAGGACCGTTTCGAGGGGGAGGCGGATGAAGAGTTCTGCGGTCGAGGAGAGGAAGGTGGACAAGGAATACGCGGTGGGGGTGACGATGGGGTCGATGGAGAATGTGGAGCGGAGGACGAGGGGTGTCGACGACGAGATTACGGTGGGAACGACGGCATGGAGCAGGGTGACCGGGAAGAGGGTGGGCGAGATGGAGAAGGAGGGGAGGAGGGATAGGGAGGGGTATATCGTCCGGGGCGGGGCGGAGGTGGGCGTGACGATCAGGCGTGTGCGGATCAGATCGAGGGGAGCGAGCAGGGTTGCCGCGATGGCCGTGGCGGCCACGGCGACGCCGAGGGACATGAGGGGGGAGGGGCTGTCGATGATGTCGAGGCCCCCGATGCCGCTCGCACCTGCACCCACGAGCCCAGGATCGGGCACGTTGAGCAATGCGGATAGCAAGCTCCGGGTCCAGCTCTCGGTTGTCCGGAGGAGGAAGCCGTACACGAACGTGACATTTGTGCCCTTCCACACCCCCCACGCCGACTCCTTCTGCCACAGCTGGGCGATGACGTCGAGGAGGGCATCCGGCTTCTTGAGCTCCAGCCTCCGCAGCGCAAGCGGGGGTGGCCGGGTCGGCGTGCTGTCCCTCGACCGACTTGCAGGCTGCCTCCTCCTCTTCTCCGGACTCCTCGACCGCGACCCCCCGCGCTCGTAGGTCGGACTCGTGCTGTGCAGCCGCGGCGCGGCGCTGGTGAAGTACCCGGGCGAGTCCTCGTCCGACTCGTCCGAAGGATAGTCGTCGAACTTGCCGCTCGCATACGAGTCCGGGCGGCTCTTCAGCTCCTGGCCGTTCAGTAGCAGTCCCGGCGGGGCCTGGTGGGCGGCCTGGTGCACCTGCAGCAGCGTCTTCGCGACCTCGAAGGGCTGGGCCAGCAACACCGAAGTGTAGTTCCACAGGGCCTGGTCGAACAGCTTCCTGGCATGCTCGGCCGCGGTCGGCGAGCTGTCTGGAAAGTACGCGTCGTAGTCCAGGTCGGAGAGGATGTCGCGTGCCTGGCTGCCGAAGCTCGGCCTGGGCGAGGTGGCAGCGTACGGAGACGGGGCGGGCGTGGAGCTGCTGTGCGCCTGTTCCGGCGGCAGGCCAATCGACGGCGGGATGTAGTAGGGACGCAGAGGGTTCGGGGCGTCGCGCGAGGCCGCCATGGTCTATGGTGCTGCGGTGCTGCGGTGCGGTGGTGGTGTTGTTTTCACGACATGTTCCCTTCACCCCAGCAAGGCGGATGGTCCGTGCTCCCTTTTTTCTGGTTCCACGCTGGTTACGCAGACGCCTCCCTCTCCGCCATTCACACATTGGCCCTCCTGCGCGTGTTTGCGGGAGAATTTGCAGCCATGGCCGGCACCATCAGATCATGGCGCGTTGCGGCCACGGCGCTGAAGGGCGACGGGCTGGCCTGGAGAGCTTCCTTCCGATGCAGCCGCCACTTTGCGACAACGCCGCGCCTCCCCGTCCAGAGCGTCCAGAGCGTCCAGAGCGCCGCGACGGCCGCCTTCGCCCGCAGCCGGAGGCGATTCTCCACGACCCCCGTCGCCCGCCACGGCGACATCCAGCCGCCCAAGCCCGGTGAAGAGTGCGTCGCCGGATGCGCCCGCCATTCCCATCCTGCCCCTCGCCCCGGCTGACCGTCTCCAGGCTGAAAATCACCTTCGTCACCAAGGAAGGCGACCGGCACACCTTCCATGTCTGCGAGGGCGACAACCTCCTCGACATCGCCTCCTACTACGACCTCGAGATGGAGGGCGCCTGCGAGGGCTCCTGCTCGTGCTCCACCTGCCACGTCATCGTCGAGGACGAGGCCATGTTCGACAAGATGGACGAGGCCACCGACGACGAGAACGACATGCTGGATCTGGCCTTCGGACTGACCGAGACGAGCCGGCTGGGCTGTCAGGTGAAGATGACCAAGGCGCTGGATGGGCTGGTGGTGCGGCTGCCGAGCATGACGAGGAACCTGCAGGCCAGCGACTTTGCGAGCCAGTGAGGAAGGAGCCACGGCGAAAGGGGAAAAGAGGAAAGCGGAAAGAAAAAAGACACGGGCATCATCGGTCGGAAATCTACGCTCGAGCGGCTTCGTGTAATAGTACTGTACTAGTGTATTGGGAATGGTGGGCAGATATTAGGCCTTCTCTTTCCTCTCCACCTTGTCCTTCTTCGCCCCGCCCGATATCATGTCGAGGAAGCCCTGTTTGCTCATCTCCTTCACCTTCTCCTCGCGCTTGCCCATGCCCACGACTCCCTTCTCCCGCGCCTCCCTCTCGGCCGCCTCCCCCTTGACCTGCGCCGCCCGCACGGCGTTGAAGAGCTTGATGACACCCTTTTGCGCCGTCCGCCTCAGATCCTTCTCCTTCGCGCTCGTCTCCGCCGTGCTCACGCCGGGGTCGTTCAAGCCCAGCACGTCCTTGACCCGGCCCTTTTCCTGCGCCGCCTTCTTCTCCGCCAGCAGCTGCTTGTTCGCCTTCTGCGTCAGACGGTGATCGGCGAGCGTCTTGTTGGCATGGTCGGCCGCCTTGGATCGGGACAGGATCGGCTCGGCCCGTTTTTGGCTGCTGAGTTTGGTGTTGAGGATCTTGGACATGGACATCGCGAACGCTTCGGGGTCGTTGCGTTTTCGCACCTTGCGGGCCGGGTTGTTGGTAGACGTCTCGGATGCCGAAGATGCCTCCGAGTCGTGCGACTCTGCGCCGTCGTCTCCATCGTCGGACTCGGACTCGGCTTCTTCTTCTTCTTCGTCGTTGTCGTTGTCGTCGTCGTCATCCTCCTCCTCCTCCTCCTCCTCCTCCACCGGCTTCTTGGTCGCAATTTTTGCCTTGGGCTTCGGCTTCGGCTTCGGCTTCGGCTCCGGCTTGGAAGGGTTCTTTCGCTCCAGCTTCTCCTCTTGCGTCTCCTCTCCGGCACTCACGGGCTTGACCCTCCGCGGCGCATCTCGCGCCACATCCTCGTCCCCGCTCTCGTCCTCGCTGGAGCTGTGATAGAACTTCTGTCGCTTTACATTCTTCCTCTTTTTCTGCACCTTGCCGCGCATCCCATCCTCGGTGCGTCTCCGTTTGAGCGTTGTAGAAGGCATTGCCGTGGTTTGGGGCACCAGCGGCGATGTGGTGTGGTGAAGTTTGCTCTGGCTGCTGCTGCGTCGAAAATTGTAAAATCATCGACATCGGCACTCTTTTCCGCCGATGCCAATGCCAAGAGTGACAGTTCCACCCCCGCCGCGTCCCCCCACACACTGCAGCACATCGCACATCGCAAACTGCACGTTATCGTCACCTACACCCCCTACAACCGCCCCTGCATCGACGCACACCCGCTGCCATGGTGCTTCAAGACCTCGGGCGGCGCATCAATGCCGCTGTCAGCGACCTCACGAGGTCGCCCAACCTCGACGAGAAGGTGCGCATCCCACTCCCGCCGCAGCCGTAGGCATGCCGTGGCTGACTTGTGCAGGCCTTCGACTCCATGGTCAAGGAGATCTCGAATGCCCTCGTCGAGGCCGATGTCAACGTCAAACTCGTGATGAATCTCCGCAATTCCATAAAGCGCTCCGTCGACTTCAAGCACCTCGCCCCCGGCGTGAACAAGAAGCGCCTCATCCAAAAGGCCGTTTTCGACGAGCTCGTCAAGCTCGTGGACCCGCACGCCGAACCCTTCAAGCCGCGCAAGGGAAAGTCGAATGTCATCATGTTTGTCGGTCTCCAGGGTTCGGGCAAGACGACGACGTGCACGAAACTGGCGAGATATTATTCGGCAAGAGGATTCAAGGCCTGTCTGGTGTGCGCCGACACGTTCCGTGCCGGTGCTTTTGACCAGTTGAAGCAGAATGCGACAAAGGCCAAGATCCCCTACTACGGCAGCCATACCCAGACGGACCCTGTGGTGGTGGCGAAGGAGGGTGTGGACAAGTTCAAGAAGGAACGCTTTGAAATCATCATCGTGGATACGTCGGGTCGGCATAGGCAAGAGCAGGATCTGTTCGACGAGATGGTGCAGATCCAGCAGGCGGTGGCACCCGATCAGACCATCATGGTGCTGGATTCAACCATCGGTCAGGCGGCCGAAGCGCAATCGCGAGCTTTCAAGGAGGCGGCAGACTTCGGCGCCATTGTCCTGACCAAGACCGACGGTGCAGCCGCCGGAGGTGGTGCCATCTCGGCCGTTGCGGCGACGCACACCCCCATCGTCTTCCTGGGTACCGGTGAACACATGCTCGACCTGGAGCGCTTCAGCCCGGAGCCGTTCGTCTCGAAACTGCTCGGCATGGGTGACATCACCGGCCTCGTCGAGCACGTTCAATCCCTCAAGCTCGACCAGAAAGACACGATGAAGCACATCGCGTCCGGCGTCTTCACAGTCAAGGATCTCCGCGACCAGCTCTCCAACATCATGAAGATGGGCCCGCTCTCGAAAATGGCCGGCATGATTCCCGGCCTCAGCAACATGATGGGCGGAATGGACGACGAAGAAGGCAGCATGAAGCTCAAACGCATGATCTACATCTGCGACAGCATGACGGAGAAGGAGCTCGAATCCGACGGCAAGATGTTCGTCGACCAGCCCACACGCATGACGCGCATCGCCCGCGGCTCGGGAACCTCGGTTCGAGAGGTGGAAGAGCTGCTCACCCAACACCGCATGATGGCCGGCATGGCCAAGAAGATGAAGGGCGGGATGGCAAATATGCAGAAAGCCCAAGGTGCCATGGGCGGAGGCAACAAGCAACAGCAGCTCGCCGCCATGCAGAAGCGTATGGCGAGCATGGGCGGAGCAGGTGGAATGGGCGGCGGCGGCGGCATGCCGGATCTGGGCGCTATGATGAAGATGCTTGGTGGTGGCGCTGGAGGCGGAGCGGGCGGCATGCCCGACATGTCCGCTCTTGGGGGCATGGGCGGCATGGGCGGCATGGATATGGCGAGCATGATGAAGATGATGGGAAACATGGGTATGGGAGGCGGAGGCTCGCCTGGACAGGGTGGGAGAGGACGACGGTAGTGTGCACCAGCACATGTCCGATCCGGTGCTTCTGTCGAAAGTGGGTCTGTTTATTGCATAGCCGCGGCGTTTTGGGACATGTCTACCCGAAGAACAGTTTCCAGTAGCCAACCAATCTATCGGTTCTCATCCTGATACGAACAAAGTGGCTGCACCCCACAGGTGGACGTTCGGTTAAACGCAAGGCGGTGCCCGACTTCTACCGGTACACTGTCGGCACTTGGGTGGAGCATCCATAGATACAATTTTTGAAAAGCTTCTCAGGACATGCTTGGCTTTGTGGAGATGGTCTTGGTGTGGGGTGTGTATAAACCGTGCGAACGAACTTGGAGAGGGAGAGGGCACAAGAAGGTGGGCATGCGGCTGGGGAATCACAATGATATGATTTTGGCGACCGAGGGGTTTAGCAACAAGAGTTATCCCGTGCCGAGTGGGAAGGCTAGTCTGTCGGTGAGTTGATGGGTGTGTGTTTTTGTGACCGCCGAAAAGCTGGATTCTGTATATATATATATCTTGCAGTCGATCTATCACGTGTGATGAGTGCACTTGGATATTGGGATAAAAGGTGTCATTGTGGTGCTATCATCTGCGCGCAGTGAAATCCCCGGTTATACCAAAACTGGCAATATCCGATGAGAAAATTATCGCTCTTGAGTGATGCCCCAAGAACACAGGAGCCCAAATCGTCCGAATATTCGCATTCCAAAACGAGCATGCAAAGAATATACCCCCCCCCCCCCAGACATTACGCCGAAAGCCGTTTCTGAATCCGTATGCTCCTCATCCTCGATACCCTGGTCTTTAGACAATCGCCACAGGCTTGAACCGCGAAGCAGAGGAGTAGGTCCTTTCCGACTGGCGATCGTCCTTGTCCTGCGTAATGGCCAGTGAATAGGCAACCTTGCTCTCCTTGAATTCGTTCTCCAGCTCGACCGTCTTCGCCCTTCCATCCTCTACGTTTGCCAGACAATCGATTGTGAACGTGACGACCTTGCAATTGACCTCGCCGCGCTCCGCAGCATGCATGAAATGGGTGGAAGGGATGGACTTCAAGTCGCCGCAAGGTTCGTGGCCACCGAGATCTCCGATGAATTCGACGGTGAGCTTGTTAAGATAGAAACCGTACAGCGCCTGTATGAGCTCGGAGCAACAGCAGGGGAAACGGCGGTTCGGGGTGGGGATGCGGATTGTGAGTTCTTGCATGAGGCCGAATTTCTCAAAAGAAGGCGCCGGCAAGATCACGGAAGGCTTGTCTTGGTGCCTCGTACATGCGAGGCCGGTGTATGCTGCAAGAACCTTTCTCAGCTCAAGGTGATCGCGTATTTCAAACAGAAGTTGTCGGCATGTGAAATATCCGCCAAGCCAGTCGAGATGATCCGGAGTCGCAGGTGAGAAATCCATGTACCGATAGATTTGCCATCGCAGTTCAAGAGGTAGCGATAACAACCTGCTGTCAGGTTGGGCAGCGATCAAGTCGGAGAGGAGGTTGTTTGCTTCAGGTTCGGTGCGTGTGTTGGGAGTGGTGGAATCCTTGCGTGCCCCAGTTCGGTGGGACGTCCACGACCAAAGCCTTTCCAGCGCTGCTACCCTAGGTATTGTAACAGCAAGTTTTGCTGCCATTTTGGGTTTTATGATCGTTTTCGGCGTTGGCGTACAAGGCTAAGGGTAATAAGGTGAGCAGGCAGTAGTCAAGGCAACTGATATTCACAATCGGGTTAGCGTTGTCAACGGTACGTGCTAGTACCAACTAGGCTAGCTTGTCTCATACCCTGCAACTTCACCAACTTCTCGCGATGATCCTGTATCTACTATGGTACATGGCATAAGTATTGTAGGTGGTCAAGGCGTTGAAGGAAGGCTGGGAGGGGTCTTGGCCACGGAGATAGTGATACTACTAAGATTCGGTGGTAGATATTATCATTCTGGAAGTGAAAAAGTACGTACTATTTCCGTAGCCAGGGCCCTTCCAAGCCCACCTACAATACTTATGCCATGTACCATAGTATGCACTCTGTTGCAGCTTCGTTTCATGAGTTGTCAGTCTTAGCCTCTCGCTTCTCCCTGCAAGAAGCGCGTTCGCTGTTGCACCGACCAGTATGAGGCCGAAGTTATCTTTTGCAAGTTCGATAATACTGAAGAGGCAAAAGAGGAGTCATCTTTCTTTCAGCGCTTAAGGGCTAGCTACGCAGTACTTTACGAAGTATAGCCTAGTAAAGTAAATAGCCCCTCAGTTGGATGACAATAGAGATTGATAGGCGTCCTTTAGGGGGCCTGACTGACGTCTCCCTATTACTGCTTATGTTTAGTACCGAAATCAAGGTACTAATAAGTAGTAAGATATCCTCTGCGCAACATCGTTTTACACCCTACAACAGCTTTCCTCAGCTTCCTGGAGCAAGATGGGCGTCGGCCAAAAGTTACTAAACGCGGTCTTAGTACCTCTGTTTGCGTTCTCACTTTTGCACTTCTACTCTCCAGATCATGCTCGCGACTTGTTGCATAACAAAATCTATCCTTACATTGCCGACACACCTTTGGCCAATGTCGTCCCCGAGCCGCTACCGCCTCGGTTTGACATTCCTCTCGTCATATCCAGTATGACGCATTGGTCTCATTACGAAAAGCTGGCAACCATAGCTGTAGAGCTCGCGGAGCAGGGCTACCCGATAACCTTCGTCGTCGGTCGTACCTTCCAAAGCCACGTCGAAACTCTCCACCCAAACATCAAATTCCTGCCTTTTCAGGGTCTGGACGACAAGATGAGCGACGAAGACATGGCGACGTTTCTCTCACTACCAGCTGGACCCAACCAGGAACTTTTCATCATGAAGAAGGTTCTGGTCGATGGCCTCCTCAAGGACGGGCATGCAACGCTGCAAGATCACTTCAAGGAGTTCCGCGAGAAGTATGGTCACGGCAAGCCGCTGATTTCAATCTATGACTCCTCGGTGACGGGTCACCATCCCATTCTTATGGGAGGCCCTGGTATACGACCAGATGCCAGCATCGGCATCGCTCTGTCACCTCTCCCTTTGGACTCCAACGACACTTTTCCGTTCCGCACAGGAAAAGCACCGCACAAGGGCCCGGATGCGAAGGAAGTGCACCGAAAGGCATACGAAAAAGTATACGATGATCAATATGAACGCGAGTTCAATGAGTACTGGTGGAGCGGACTTGCGAAAATGGGGGTTGTGATGGAGACTTATCCAAGATTTTACCACGCTCTGGCTGCTCTCCCGGAATACCTCATGGCCCTCGGCATTCCAGAATTCCAGTTCCACCGGAGCGACCTGAGGCCCAATGTGCGATATTTTGGGGCTTTCAAGAAGGTGGGGAAGCAGGGCGGGGACGAAAAACCACAATTACCCAGCTGGTGGGATGACGTTGCGCAAGCAAAGAAGGAGGGGAAGAAAATTGTTGCTGTCAGTCAGGGGACTGTAGAGGTCCGGCCAGAGGAACTGGTGCTTCCGACGTTGGACGCATTGAAGGACCGAGATGACGTTTTGGTCATTGCGACGTTTGTCGTCTCTGAGCCGGAAGATGTGCCTGGTCTGGTTGTACCGAGCAACGCGCGAGTCGCGAAGTTTGTGCCATATGATTTACTACTGCCGTTGGTAAGTCGCACATCCGTCACACTGATTATGTACTGACTTTTTACAGGTCGACGTTCTTGTCTCCAATGGTGGATACGGAGCCGTTCAGCATTGCCTTCGACTTGGGGTCCCTATGGTAGTCTCCGGCGAAGGTCAGGACAAGCCCGAGACGAACGCAATTATCGAGTACACGGGTGCTGGCATCAATCTTGGAGGCCGGCAGCCGGGCGCGGAGAAGATTCGCGACGCAGTGGGAAGAATTCTGGGAGACGAGAAATTCAAGACAAACGTGAAGGCGCTGAGCACCCAGTACGAGAAATACAACGTCGGAAAAGAGTTTGATCAGGTGGTCACTGACGCGGTACGGGATTGGCAAAGAAAGAGGAAGTGAATAGCGTACAACGCAATGTATCGAGGTCTTGCCATCCCAATACGCCTACGTTGACGCGAAACAATCGGCCCAGTCGATCGGACATGAAGCATTTTAACTTCAGAAATGGATTTCTGTTAGAGTGCTCATTCGCTTGGCTACCTCGCCTTCTGGTCCATAATTCACATACGAGCGGGTTTTGCTGTCATCATGTACCGTCGTCCCTCGAACAACGTAACGTGTTGATTAGAATTGATGTCAGTCAGTATCAAGTAACTGAAATCTTTCTCATCGCGCGATATCCATATCCACCCAACATGATCTTTACCTCCATTATCAAATAATTAGGTATCCCAGCAAGCGAGTGGCGGTCGGATAGTGATGCTGCTCATTTCAGCGAGCCACAGGATATCAAAGGCACACCACTTCACGCGATGAAGCTGTCAATGCAGGCGCTCTGGAGAACAAGGATGCGTGGGAAATAGGAGTATATCTATCCAGCGACTGAAAAGCAACCAAAAAGCGCAACCATCATACGGAAGCGAGCGACAAGCTACACTCCACGTCTACTACCCAAACACCCATTTAACAGCCATCAACGCTGAAATGCTACAAGCCATAAACGTCCAGAGCCTCGGATCACAGAAGCGAACAACGAGCTCACTCCATGCTCATGGGCATGGAAGAAATTCCAGGAAGTTCGGTGAGCCCTGTCATTCAAATCAGCTGATATACAATGGAACATTTTGGATAGAAGCGAGCACTCACAAGCATCCAGGTCCTCCTTGACGACCGACTTGACCTGGCACTTCTTCGCAACATCGATCGCCTGGTTCTTGAGGTCCTTGCACTTGGCACCCATGCAGCCAGAAGCGTCCATGCCCTTCTGGAGCTCGTCGTCTTGCCATCCGAAGACGTAGTCGGCGTGCTGGCCGTACCCGGTGTTGTCGCCGTAGCTGAGGTAGAAGGGCTGGGAACCATCGGCAGGCCATTCGGCCTTGTTGTTGAAGGGAGTCGTGTCCCAGACGACCTCGTACATGAGCTGCGGAATGCGGACGGGGTGGGTAGACGGGCATTCGCCTCCGAGAGAGAGAAAGTTGGCAGGACCTGAGCTAGGGTAGGCAACATGCTCCTTGTGAGACGGGCTGTCCAAGTCCTTCCCGTTCCAGCACCTAACTTGTCAGAATACACTCGCTTCTGGGCGTGTTTTGATCATGTGAGTGCTTACGTGGGGAAGAGAATGTTCGAACGGATTCCACCTTTGCAGACGTCCTTGGGCAGACCCTGGGTGTCGAGCCTTCATGCTTGTGAGTCATGTTTACAACGGACATGGGGTAGGGGAAACCAACTTGGAATCAGCGCAGGGAGCGGCGTTATCTCCTCCAAAGTTCGGGCCGGTGTAGCAGCGGTAGCAGTTCTGCATCTTCATCTTGGTGTCGGCCTTGCGGATGGTTGGGTCACCACTGAGCATACGGAAACCCTGGCTTGAATCAGTACGGCCAATACAGCCAACCTGATTGAGAGGATGCACCTACCGGCTTGAAGGCAGTGATGGATCCCGGCTTGGCGGAGACGTAGTAGATCAAGATACCGCCGCCGATCTGTGTGCTGAAAGTGTCACTGAACTGGTTCGCGGCACCGAGCTGCTTTACACGCTTGAACGTGCCGTTGCGGGCCTTGAAGTACAGGTTGGCAGTCCAGTCTGAAGGACGGATCGCAAAGTCAGTATTCGTCTTATGCACATCGATACTTGTACTGTGGGTTACGTACAGTTGCTGCCGCTTGTTAGACTTGATGCGGACACGACAGAGGAAGATGTCGACATACCTGAAATCTTTGGAGAAGGCACATGTCGTGCAACCAGCGGTCTTGGAGACATCGCCGTTGGTCATCGAAGCGTTGAAACCATCTCCTCCCACAATTTGATGTTGATGGGTCGAAGGGATCTGGCCCGGATTGACCAAAGGGTCGAGACGGTCAATGACAACCTGTGCGCAACCAAATCGCAGCATAGTCGTGCTGCCCTGACGCTTCGACAAGGCGCTCGACAACCAGTTGGAGCCGGGGAGGGCATCGGCGACGGCCGCGAGGGCGAGAAGTGAAGTCCAAAGCATCGTGAAATGCTGGAGGTGACAAGAATGATGGATGGTGGTGCGAAGTAGCGAAAGGACTGCAGCTGCAAAGCAAGTATCGCGGCGCTCACGACAAAATAAAGACATGGAAAGTAGCCCCAACCGCCATGCTTCCATTGTTCCAACTGCCGGTCGCCACTTCGCATGGATGTGCCGAAGTCTGGGTGCGTTGTTGTTGATTGTCAATATCGAAGACATGGCTGCACCGCACAACGGTAGCCAATCTCCAGTCTATGTCGAAGTCATCTTGGATAGTCGGATCCTTGTCGGTATTCCCCATGGGCTCCGGCTGATGACATTTTGCGGGGTAATATACAGAGTATCACTTCGGTGCCATAGCTATGCAATATAATGTGGCCAATGCGACCAATGTGATGAGACATTCCCATGTGCCGAAAACTACCCACAGACTTCTCCAAGCAGGTTGAAGTCACCAAGGTAGGTATATAAATGTGGATTCTGCCTTTCCCCCGAGCGCGATGGGTCGGATTCATAAGCTGAAGCGATGATCTTTTCTCGTTGGGCTGCTGTCGACTCGGCGTGGTGGCAATGGCGACGGCCTCCAAGATAGTGAGGCATGCCGCTGCACAGCACAAGATCGAGCAATGTTGGAAATGAGTATCCGCAATTTTTGCGATGCCGCATCATGAAGGGTCTCGAGTGCTGGGCATGATGCATCCAGAAAGAGACCCGTGAACGGTCAGCTGCAGGTGTACGATGGCAGTGTTGCAGCGGGTACTGGCGCAGCACGCGATTATGCAGAATCTTCGTGGGCTGCCTGCTTCCAGATCATTTGAAAGATGGACTGGTGACCAAAAGTACGGTATCACTCGAAAGCTGAAGGACAACAATACGAACGTCTTTCTTGTAGCCGTGATGGGAAAGCTACACACGCTATTTGCCTTGGGGCTCTACTGCACAATGTCCATCGACACTGTTGATAGGTGTGGAGGTGACTCCCTCGATTCCTGGATTTTGTTTTATACGATGATAGGCATCTTCCAGCACTTGTTGGAATCGGAGAGCTGAACAAGGGCGGGGTCCATCATACGCTATTCCACCTTTGCGGTGAAGAAGAGTATCACATGACCTATCATAGTGAGCATTCTCACCCCTTCGTCCGACGTAGCGCCCGGTGGAGAATGAGCCGAGTGTCACCGTATGCGTGACCGACTTGAGGACATGTCCGTTGACAAACAGAACCCCTGAGCTGTCCGAACATGACCTGTACTCTCAACAACAGCACAAAATCAAGCAAGACTGCAGATGTGTATGGCCTGCAGAGTCAGTGGGGGTGGAACAATACAAACTTGGTATCCCAATACACATATTATCAGCCTGCCGTTGGTCAACGGGATTCGAAGGAAGCGAGTCCAGGATCGAGTGAGTACAAGGCTGGCCGCTGTTTGGGATAGCAAGGGTATGATGGCGATGGCGTAGTGCTTGGACGATATGTCACATGATAATATAGCACTGCGTCGAAAGTATCCTGCTCAAGACCGACAATGTCAAACAACAGCAGTCGGAAGATGCCCCCAACGGGAACATTGCCGCGGTCTTCTCTCTCGTCTTGGCAGGAACAGCGCGAACACGAACGCGAACCTCCACGCCGGGCAAGCAAGACCACCCTCTCCCGAACCTCGCCAATCCGCGGCTCTCCCTCCCACCACCGCTGTTTTATTTCCATCTGGCCTTGCGCGGGTGCGCAGAAAAAGATGCTTCCGTAAATAGAGGCCATCCATGATGACGCGCGCATCGCCGCGATGGACTGGAGCGACCCTTGGGCAGCCGATCAGGACCCGGACGACGGCAACAACCATGTCGACGACGACGAGAGGCTGCCGACGAAACCGGCGGTGACGAGCTCGGCGGCGTACGGGCTGGATAGCGTGTGGGACTCTCCGTGGGGGGGGAAAGAGGAGGATGGGTTCGGAGGCTGGGAGGCGGCGCGTGTCGGAATTGGGGATGGAGGCTGGGGCGACGTCCCCGATGGGAAAGAGGAGGAGTCAGCCATCGGGAAAGCCGAGGATGCGCCCCCAGAGAACAATGGGTGGGACGGGATCGAGGTAGACGGGGAGGGACAGGCACAGGAACAGGAACAGGAAGAGGAACAGGAACAGGAAGAGGAACAGGAACAGGAAGAGGAAGAGGAACAGGAACAGGAAGAGGAACAGGAACAGGAAGAGGAAGAGGAACAGGAACATGAACATGAACATGAACAGCGATATGAACAGCAACATGAACAGCAACAGCAACATGGGCACAAGGAGTCGGAAACGTCGGATTCGGCGACCACGATACAGCCCGACGACGCGATACAGCCCGACGACGATCTCTCCACGCGCCCATCTACGTCTCCATCCGATGCCAGCCACAACGAGGCCGCTTCCGAGTCACCGCGGACCTCTTTCGAGGAGGAGCGGGCAGCTGGAGAGGCAGCCGGAGAGGCAGCAGCGGAGGAGGCAGCTCTCACAATCCACGTCGAAGAAGCCAAATCTACCGAGACGGCGGCCGCGACCGCGATTGGAGAGCCGGACGACTTTGGCGATTTCGGGGAAGATGTCGCACGAGACGCAACTGCAGATCAACTCAAACCCGAATCTGTGAAGCAGTCACCCCTTTCGCCCGGCTGGGGTGCTGTCGAGAATGCTCAGTCGGACGAACAAGACGCTGACCTACCACCCGTACCCCCCCTTTCTGCCACGGTCGGCTCGCACAGCTTGGATTCAGACCTCATGAGCCAGCTCTTCCCCTCCGCCAAAGAGCCCCCAGAACCCAGAGACGCACCGGACGATCCAATCTACTCTACATCCGAGACGCGGAAAGCCTGGTACAGATTGACCCGCGAGCAAACTCTCCGCGAATACAAGAGCGGCCTCGACTGCGACAACTACGTCCGCGTAACATGGAGGACATCCCAAATCCGCTCCGAAGTGAATAAAGTGGTGTCGAGATGGGCCACCGAAGACCGCATGGCCGGGCGTGGGCCGGGTGCGAGAGCGTCCTTCTACTGGGATACAGCTGTGCCCCAAAACCAGGAGACGCCGTTCCGTCCGCGACAGAAGTCTACTGTTTCCGTGTCGCATCCCGTCAGGAAAGCTGCACAGCCGATTGCGACCGATGTGCCGGCTGCCTTCAATTGGAGCTCTCCTGCTACGGGAGATGATCCGTGGAAAGATCACGCCAATAACACGCGCTCGGTCTCTTCGCCTTTGGCGCCGAAGCACAGCGTTGTAGCCAAGCTGCAACGGCAGGGAAGGCGAGCAGGGTCGGTAGACCCCACGCCCCGTCCGCAAGAGCCTGCAAGCCACAGGAGAAACACAAACTCGGTAAACTCGCTCAAGGAGACTGCAACCACGCCGTCCATGTCGCCTATCCTACCCCCACCGCCCACGGTTTCGACAAGCGAAGAGCCAAACCCTTGGACTAGCCTCGATGCCCTCGAAACCAACTCGACATCCAGGCGAGAACCCGCAACGACGGAATCAGAACCAACAGCCGAAGAAGAAGAAGAACGAGAAGAAGAAGACGATGACGATTGGGGCGAAATGGTGGAGTCGCCCGCAGTTTCCACCACACAAAACCCCCTCCCAGACTTCTCAGAGCCACCGACACGCGACAACGCCTTCTCCACACCCGCCACGACACCCAAACCAGCGAAGTCATCCCCTGTTCCTGCCCATGTCGCGCCAACCGGCTCCAGACATGCATCTCCAATCGTTCGTCTCAAGGGCACTGTGTCACCCACTTCTGCACGCTTCAAGTCCAACGCTTTCGTGCCCGCTAGCACCGAGGAGGGTCCTATCGGCCCAGGCATCTTGAAGCCGCGGAATGTGTCCGCCGATTCCACGCCGGAGAAGAGCAGAACACCGCCGCGATCAGTTGCACAACTGGACGAAGTACTCGCAAGTGCAAATGGGAATGCCGGTGGGTCGCCAAAGAGCAAAGCGAAAGAAGAGCAAGACATGGACGACGATTTCTCCGCCTTCGAAACCTCCACACCCGAAATGCTCCCCGATCCGCTCGCATCCTCCACCCCACCACCCGTACCCGCCTCTCCTCCACCCCCCATCCAAGACTCAACATCCTCATGGGCCGACACGGCCGATTTCTCCATCTTCGAATCTTCGATCCCTACTTCTGCCCCGGCTTTACCACCATCAAAACAGACCGACCCCTCGGACCCATGGGCCTTCCTCGGCACTCCTGCCGCCGCCCTCACACCATCGGAACCCTTCGCACGCCCGCCGCCGCGCCCGGTAACCCCGCCGCCCAAGCAGCCGCTGACGGGCGCGACCAACTCGACGCAACGACGAAAAATAGAGGAAGACGAAGTGGTCAGGGAAATCATGGATGGTTTGCCCGATTTACGGTACATGCTTAGACGTTGAGAGGGGAGGGAGGGCTCTGATGGTGTACATAAATGTCATCTGCAGGGTGACCGGGTGTTCTCCCTCGGCTTGGTAACGAGCGCCGGGGGAGACCGGATGAAAGCGTGGATTCTTCCCCCAAAAATTTTTTTTTTGGCATTTCAATGGCGTTCCATTTGGCGTTGGGATGAAATGTTGGATTTTTGGCTGGGTTGGATATCCTCGACTGCCCGGTCGAGTGAACTTTTGAGCTTGGGATGCGACGAATAATTGTCAGTGCTGTTATGAGTAGCATGGTACACGTATTTATCTCTGTAGTAACTTGTAGGTGTTGGAAAAAGAAAGAAACACACCGATCAGACAGCATCCATCCATCCATCCATCCATCCATGCAACGAATGTGATGGTAAAACGAGCGCTATCAATTTAAAATCAAACATAAAAAAATGAGACCAAGGGTATCCAGAGAACTACGTCGCCGCATAGATATCCACCTATCCATCCATGCATGCCCCCCCCCCCCCCCCTCCCCCCCCTCTCCCTCCTCACAATCACCCCAGCCTCGAAGGCCCACCCATCCCAACCGCAACGTCGTCCCTGACCTCATCCATCTCCCTCGCACTCTGCGCCGCCCCCTCCCTCCCAACCGCCGTCTCCTCTCCACTCCCGCTCCCGCCGTTCCCAGAGGTCGTATTCGTCACGCCCCTACCCCTCCCCTCGCCCCTCAGAAGCGGCTCCGCGCTCTCCCCCACGCTGTTTTCGCCACTTTCCTCCTCCTGGTCCTCCGCATCGGAATCATCGCTATCGTCGTCCTTGGAACCGTCAGCCACAGCACCCAGCTCGGGTTTCTTCTTCTTCTCGAAGTCTTGCGCGTGCGCTTCGCGGAGGATGGTACCCATTCGCGTGAGTCCGCGCGTAAGAGGCGATGGCTGAATAGGACCTTGGTCGGACGTGGAGCGGCGATGACGAACCGCACTGCGGGAACGAGTGTGCGCGAGGTCTGTGCCTGTGGCGTGCGGATGCAGGGATTCCACGTGTGGTGGAGGTTGTTCCTCGTCGGGACGGGGACGGGGACGTCTTGCGTCCATGGACGGGCGGCGCGTCGAGGGTTCCGTGGGAGGCAATTCGTAAGGGAGTGGGACGTCGCGAGAGGCGCGGAAATGGCCGACATTGGAGCAGTGTTCGTTTTCGACGCGGAAGAGGGACCACATGGCTCGTCTGCAGATTTCGCTGAATGCGACGCCGAAGGACGTTACCGCAGAGTGCTGCAGTTGGAGCGGTATGATCGCGTACAAGATCCAGTTGAACCGTAGAATGGGGTCGATCATCATCGCCCCGTAGTACCACCAGGTCCTCTTGTAGCCCAGTGTTTGACGAAGGAAACGATTTTTCGCGTTGGGGTCCCCAAGGCTCCAGTCGTAGTATACGTCCCAGAAGCTGCAGTAGACCGAATTGATGATGGCAAAGGTGATGAAGAGGGCACGGTTGGTCGTGCTCTTGTCGATGCGGTATATGCTGAGAACCATGTAGAAGACAATGGTGGCGGTGTATTTGCCCAAGTTGAGAAGATGGGGAAAGGCGTTGCCGGTGTCGTGGTATCGTCGGAAACATTGGATTGCGCGCCATATGCCAGGCAGGGTAGTGAAGAAACCCAGCAGTCGCGAGCTTGACGAGTTGCATTGCGCGGGATTGGTCCAGTCGTTGGCATAGAGGCAGAAGAAGAGTTCGATGTTCTGGAAAAGTCAGGTAAGAAATCGAACCGAGGGGCTGTGTGCTACGTACTCCCATACTATATGTGAGCGAGCAGAACATGTCACCCATGTAGAAGTCTCGCCACTCAACGGGGTAGAAGCCTGCGCAGAATAGACGCCACTGCAGAACAATCAGCCGACGATATACGAACGGGGGTGTCCAACTTGACCATGGAGAAAAGCAACCATATCCGACTCCTGTGGTATAGAGTTCTGATAGGCAGGAAGAGCAGTATGGTGGTAAGGCTCAAAAGTATGACTGGGTAATACAAATAGAGCGCCGGGTTACCATATTGACTGAAGTTGAGCCATACGAAGAACCCCAACAGGAAAAGAAAGAAGCATGGGAGCTACCGGACGTCAGCCTATACAAACGCCACCATGCGGAGTGGGACGTACTTCAAAGAGTTGCCTCCAGTCAAGGAAATGGCGGGTATCGTATTCGAAAACAAAAACGTAATTTATCTTGTGGTAATGCCAGACACGACAATCCAGGCAGAACAGGAGGAATAGAAAGTTCATCAAAAAGTAGCCGGCGTAGATCTATGCTCTCTGTCAGCTTGGACGACGACACTCGGGCAAAGAGGACGGACCTGTAGGAGATAGCTCGTATGCGTGCCAAGATGGTCCGAATCGAGCAGCTGGAGTCCCTTTACGAGGCCTTGTATACCGAAGACAGCACCCAGTCCGAGCATCAGCCCGTTACGGAACGAGTTCTCGGTGTAGTCGCCGGCACGAGCGATCTTGATCCGGAGCTTGTTGACGGCAACCTTGTGGTTGCCCTTCTCAAAGTACCTTGCGTACAAGTCTTCCACAGCACGGATGTGCCCCTCGACGACATCGCTGTTCACGAACCACGCGGCATTCACCTTCTCCGACATGTAGCGGAGCGACGGGCGCGCGTTGACCGTCTTGTCGAACTTCTTGTTGATCTTGCGGAACGCAGTTCTATTGAGCAACCCATACGATTTGAGCAGTTCGAGCCCGCGATAGTATTCCTGCAGAGCAATCTTGAGCTTCCTCTTGGCGGTCTGGTAAGGCACCTGGGGCTGGTCGGGACGTCGTTGGTAGTCGCGTCGGTCTTCCGGGCGGTGCGGGCGGAGCGCCGAAGGGGTGGCGAGACCCTGCATGGCTTTCGTGCTCTTGCCATACTTCCCAGCCTGCACGGCCTGAAGAGCGGCGTCAATCAGCCACGAGGCATTGTTGGCACTTTGGCCGTGGCCGTTGGCGCCCTCGTCGTCGCTGTCCCCGTCGTGGCCATTGTCGGTCCTTGCCTTGATCTTCGCGGTGTGACGGTCAATGAGGTCCGACAGACGCCGGTCGGCCATGACGTGGAGCTGGTCCCGCAGCACCCCCAGCCGTTCGGTAGCCTCCTCCTCCTTCTGCTTGTAGAAGCCTTCGATCTTGTCGAGCTCCATGTCGAGGAAATGGAAGAACTCGGCCTGGCGAAGATCGAGTTCGCGGTAGGCTTCCAGCGGAACGTCGCCGGGGCTGGGTGGCGGCGAGCCATGCGACATGGAGAAGACGCGCTTCAACAGCGGTGGAGGGGCCTGGGTGATGGGGCCGCCCGGCGACGAGTTGATGCGCTTGGGCGTGAAGATGCTCTTGTACCGGGCCGGGAGCGACTTGGAAGCCGGCGGCGATCTCGTCTCTCCCACCTTGAACGCGTTGCCCCCCTCCACGTCGCCATTGGAAGGCAGCACGACGGCGGTCTTGGTCGGCGTCTTCGCAGGTGCGACCCTGGGCGAGTGGTTCTCGGGGTCCAGCGCAGCGCCTGGAAGCTTCAACGTCGGCGGCGTGCCGATGATGCTCCCATATCTCGTCAAGCCAGGAAACCTCGCATCCTCTCCCCCGTTCAACGGCGCCTCCTCATCTTTTCCCGCCGAAGCCTGGCTCCCGTTTGTGTTCCCCTTCCAGCTGGATTGGCTGTTCCCTGTGGCGATATGCCGCAAGCCCTCGGGATCCCGGGAGGTGTCGGTCTTCTTCCCGTGATTGCGGTTCAGGAACGAGTATTTCGGCGCCGAGTCGAACGGCGAGGGGGTGAAGGTCGCGGTGCTGCGGCGACGCAAACGCGGCGTCTGATGGACCGTCCTCAACGCGCGACGGATCGCTTTGAGCTTCTTCTTTCCCACCTGGACGGGCGACGTCAGCAGGTCCCGTTGTTGGAGGATGCGCGCAAGCACAGTGTCGCACCTTGTAGTCGAGGTATTTGAGCCGCCACTCGGGCACGAGGTCGCGTTCGAGTTCCCTGTATCCGTCAGCTCCACCGACAGCTCCACCGACAGCATACATGTATGTTGCGACAGGGGGTGCATCTACTTTGCGAACTTCATGCTGGTTGGCTATGACGTGGCGCGCCGTGAACAATGAATTGTGTGTGCGGATTGATGGTAGGATTGGCGGCGGGCGGCGTGCAATGGACGGGTGAGACATGGGGAGGTCAGACAGACGCAGCGCTGATCATTGCACCAAGGAAAGACACCAAAGCGAGCGATTCGACGAGACCTCTCACCGATCTCGAGGGCTGCAGTGGTTCCGATGAAAACGCACAAGACACGCCAAGGCGATAAAGCGGAGTCGGGCATTGCGTCACAGCTTCACCGTCCATCGTCTCCGTTATTCACCAACAGCACAATCCAAAGGTTGCGCGCTGTTTCCATGTTCATTCATTGTACCCAGTATCCAGACTGTATCTGCGTCACCCAACCACGTTTGCTGTTCGCTCTCCTCCCCTCTTCTGCATTCACCACCCACGGCGATCAAAGTGCTCAGGGCGCCCGTACTGGTTCGGGTCATACTGGTCGGCACCTTGGCCCTGCTCATAGTGCTGCTCATACATGTGCTCCGCATTCTTCTTCGCCTCATGTTTCGCCTTCTCCTTGTCGAACCAGTCCTCGCCCTTGGTCTCAGCCAGCTTGTCGACTTCGGCAGCGGCGAAGCCTGCCAGCATTTCCTTTGCGAGGGCGTGAGACACGGGCTTGCCTGAATCGAGACGTTAGCGATGGCCTGTACGGCCAATGGGTGGAGGAGCACCAACCCTCTTTGCGTTGGGAGTCCTCGAATGCTTTGAATCCAGCAAAGGCAGCACCGCCGGCTACGAGTTCGTGGCCGAAGTGGGACTCGTGCTTCTGCTGCTCGAATTGGTCGTTCTCGTACACCTTGTTGTAGGCATCTTCGGATTCTCCTAAGCAGGTGTCAGTCCATGGTCTTCCGATTCCGTGCGATGGGGAGATGTACCCCAACCGAAAGGCATGTTGGCGATGGGTAGGTGGTTGTATTTGGAATGGAAAAAAGGTAAGCAGGGCGATTGGTTGGATTGGAGCTGGAAGACGAGAGTTGTATGATGGATGTCAAGCGGATGAGGCGGGAAGCTACAGGCCTTAAGTACGCCGCCTCGGTCCATGCTGCTGTCTGCAACCACCGGTCGAGACCACCACCGGCCGGACGCCTTCGTCATGATTGCATTCGCCCTGCTCCCCTTCGATGCATTCGATGCATTCGACCCCATCCTGCCCCTCCTTCTCAAACATTCTCGGCCAGCGAGGTCCTCAAATGTGGCTCAGCGGAGTGTTGAGAGGCAGGACTAGCGTATTGAACCACCTCGAAAGGGGAGAAGCATTACGCAGATGTGGGGTGTCTGAGGGGTCCATTGGCCAGGCTTTGATGATCCCAGGGCTGTACGCTGGGTGGATGCGGCATTATTATGGAGGACCTGGATGCACACGTACCATGTGAGATAACCCGGCGGGGATTATAGTTTAGGTCAGTTAAGCAATTCTTGGCTGCTGGGCGAAAGCTTGTGCCCTGAGAACCGAGAGCTAGCTTACTTGGCCATGGCCACGGATACCGGCACCTGAGGCTGAACCACCCGTCTCGTGATAGGGCGAGGGGTAAACAGTGGCCTTGGACCTCATCCTTCGATGGAAATGGAGATGATTCGGGTGGAAACGACGTGCGATGGGGAAATTGAGAGCGATCCTTTCTCTCAAGCTTCCGTACGAGACGTTGGCGCAGATCTGGTCGATCGTCGTTCAGCTCCAACATTCGATGCCCACGCCTGGACGTGGACAACACCCGCAACGCGACACGTCCGTTGTCGCCATGCCAGGCCGCCTCCCCACAGCGAGTGACTTCCCGTCTTCGGCGACGCTTAGCATAACACCTCGTAAGTTGCGCACACGCCGCCCCCGTCGCTTGCAGACGCTCGGCTGACACGACCAGCACCGGCCTCGCAACCGGCGACAAACGTTCTGGTCTTGATCCACGGTCTCGGAGACAGCAACCCATCCTTTACCCGTCTCGGACAGCAGCTGCGCCTTCCGGAAACAGCATGCATCGCCGTGCAAGCCCCGAACCCTCTTCCCTTCGATCTCGGCGGCTTCCACTGGGGCGATGACCTCATCTTCGACCAGAATACGGGCGAGATGGACATGGACACCGGCTTCAAGACGTCGACCCGCCTCATCCTCGACACCATCGTCAAAGACGTCCTCATCGGCAAATGCGGCTACCAAGCGCGCGAAATCATCCTGTTCGGGTACGCCCAAGGCGGCATGGTCGCATTGCAGGTCGCGGCGGAGCACGAGGGCGAAGAACTCGGAGGTGTCGTCAGCATCGGCGGTATCCTGTCGCTCTCGATGCCGTTGAGGGCCATGGACAGGAAGAGCAGGACGCCGGTGCTGGCGTGCAAGGCAACGAGAGGATCGGCTGTCACGGACGGCGCAGCGCGGAGGCTGAAGGACGCTTTCGAATTCATCGAGATCAAGGAGTGGTTGGGCAAGAAGAATGGAGACGGCATGCCCAGCAACCGGGAGGAGATGATGCCGATCATGCAGTTCTTCGCGAGGAGGTTGCGAAGCGTGCGTGGCGTCCCTGCGGGAAGTGTCGAGCTCGCCTGACGTTTCCCCGTTTTCCTACGTTTCCTCTTCTCCTTGTTAGATAACCATGTTCTTCCGATGCAGTTATGGATTTGGTTCTGATATGTTTGTGCACGGGCCAATCACGGCCGGTGCAGGCTCGGAAGCGCGTCATCCCCCGCATTGTCGAACGTCCACGACAGCTCGGACGGCTCTGGATCGCACTGTACATGTTCCAGCATGGCTGTGCCGAGAACGTCGTTGCGTGGCTTCCTGACCACCGCTCGAGGCGTCCTTCGCGCTGCGGTCGATTCGAGCCAAAACATCACCTTCGTCATCGGCAATGAATCCGCTGGTAGGCGCACCGGACCGGCGTGCGTCGGAAGGGAGAGCTGACGACCAACAGATCTGGATTCCATGACATGTTCGGTCCTTTACGCATACCTACGGTCCATGGCCCCGCCACGAAATGCCTTCACCTCCGTCTACGTGCCGATAACCAACATGCCGTCGTCAGGGATCCAAGCGCGACCCGAATTCGCAGAACTGTTCCAACACGCCAACATCGAGTCGCAGCATCTGCTGACGCTCGATGATCTCCCCGATCTGTCCGTCATCCAGTCCAAGCTCCCGCCCGAGAAGACAAGGTGGATACTGGTTGACCACAACGCCCTGCAGGGTCAGCTGGGCAAGATCTATTCTGGACGGGTCGGCGGCGTGGTCGACCACCATGAGGATGAGGGGAAAGTGCGCACCAATGCGGGTGAGGAGCCCCGCATCGTAGAGAAGAGTGGCAGTTGCACCAGCCTTGTCACGGACTACTGTCGAGAGGCATGGGACAGCCTGCCAGGCGACGGGGCCGTGGTCAAGAGTTGGGATGCGGAAGCCGCACAGCTGGGCTTGGCAAGCATACTAATCGACACTACCAACCTCCAATCCAAAGACAAGACGACCGAGTACGACAGAAAGGCGGTCGACTATCTCGAAGCCAAGATCATGGCTTGCCCGAAGTACTCGGCGAGCTACGGCCGCGACGGGTTCTACGAGGCGATGGATAGGGCCAAGAAGGACATTGGGCCATTGAAGCTGCAGGACATCTTGACGAAGGATTACAAGCAGTGGGAGGAGAAGGGCAGCCAACTCGGCATCAGCTCCGTGGTCAAGCCCATCGACTTCTTGCAGCGGAAGGCCAAAGACGAAGCCGGCAACGCCGATTCTGCGGAGGACGATTTCTTGGGGGCACTGCGAGGGTTCGCTGCGGATCGCAAGCTGGACATGTATGCGGTGATGACCACATCCACATCGTCGGATGGCCAGTTCCAGAGGGAGCTCCTCGTCTGGGCCTTCAACGACGCCGGCGTTTCCGCGGCCAAGCAATTCGCCGGTGCCTCTGGAGAGGAGCTGGGGCTCGAGGACTGGACCGGCGAGGGCGCGCAGGCGTACAATGAGCAGGGGGACGGGCATTGGAGACGTGTGTGGTGGCAGAGACAGGTACAGCACAGCCGGAAACGTGTCGCGCCGCTGTTCAGGGAAGCCATGGCACGATAGGGCTGGAGCCTTGCGGGCAGATGGGCTCGCATGCGTGCTGGCCATTGTTGCTATCCAGCCTACCCTACTATTGCTCCACCCCCAACCAAGCTCAGCAAAAAAACAGGCAGCGTCCATCCTCAGACATGTCCAAACCAATGTTTGCAGTAGCCAGCTGCAGCATACATGTGTCGCGCGCAAGTCGGGCAGCCATTGGCGCTCAACACTGTACCGCTGCAGCTGGCGATGAAGTGGGAATAGAGTATTGCACACTAGATGGACGCGCGGGATTTGCAGGCGCGTGGTTGGTGCACCGCCGAAAGTCTTTTTTCTGACAGCAGGCGGGTTGGGAGTTGGTGCGTGCAGAGTGCAGAGTGCAGAGTGCAGGCAGAGTGCAGGCAGAGGGCAGACAGAGGGCAGAGGGCAGAGGGCAGTGGGCATCGTTGTGCAGTGGTGCTGCATGCGATGGCCTTGGAGTGCCAGCGCATCAGCGAAAACAGGGGCAAGGGAACCACTGGCTGCGCTTCACGTCAGGAGGAGCACGGGAGCCGTGAGGCCGAGTGGTCGGGACGAGTCCTGAGCCTTGGTTGCTGTGCAGATGTACCATGTAGGTGAGGCTTTTTTCATTTTTGTTTTTATTTTTATTTTTTGCTCTCTGGGTTGTTGAGGATGGATGTGCGGCGGCGGCGGTGGTGGGCATGGATGGATGGATGGATGGTGGGGCAGCGAGGGGTCGGACGAGCCGCAAGATGGAAGCTTTGGAAGGGAATGAATGAATGAATGGATGGATGGATGGATTGATGGATGGATGGATGGATGGAACGGCAGATCGCGTTGCTGAGCTGTTCGTCTGACGATCGTTGGGTATAAAGGCGCTCGTGGGCGACGTTGGCGCTGATTCGTCTCGCGTCGCACAGGACTCTCCCGTGCACATGCTATGTATGTATGTATGTATGTATGTGCTGGCATCGCGGCGAAGGAGCGCAGGGAGAGGGAGTGGGAGACGGCGAGGGACACGGAGACGGAGGCAGGCGGTCTGCCCATCGCCACCAATCTCCTGCGCCCCCATGCCGCTGCATCCTGTCCAGCTGCAGCAGCGAACACGGTGGTGGTATTGCCGCTCCTGCTGCCGCTCCGGCTCCGGCTCTGTCTGGCTCTGTCTGGCTCTGTCCGGCTCTGTCTGGCTCTGTCCGGCTCTGTCTGGCTCTGGCTCTCTGGCTCTCTGGCTCTGGTGCGTGATCGTGACTTGTCTCGCTCTCGGGCCCCTCCCCGCCAATCGCCGGGGCTCCTCTGTATCCGACAACGACGCCTGCCAGCGCATACCTACATACATGCGCACCTGCATCCATACATACACACATACACGCGCATACACGCATACCGTCCGTCAGTCGGACTTCTTCAGACCACATACAACAGCCCTACACCACCGGCGGGCATGCTGCGGTAGAGTCGAGCGCGTTTGCGACTGGCCGAAGCCTCATGGCCATGATAGGACAGCATGCTGGGAAGACGCGAACACTCTGACTCGCCTGTGCCGGCGCCCTCTTCCTCTTCCACTCCCCGTACGTGCCGTGTCTCCTCGTTGGTCCCGGATCATTCAGCACCGTTGATGTGCTGGCATGACTGACTGTCTGTCTGTCTGTCTGTCTGTCTGACGGACTGGCTGACTGACTGACGGACTGGCACTGGCTGGCATCACTGACGGACTGGCACTGACTGGCACTGACTGACGACGCGCAGCCCCAGCCGCCTCGCCATCCACCTCCACCCACCCCCCTCCCGCTGCTACTTCTACAACACCGGCCGATGACCCGCCTGTAGAGGCTCCGCCCAGGTCCTCCACTTCCTCCGAGCCCCCGCACGCTACCATGGAGGTTGGAAGCAGGCCGGGCGGACCGCACGACCAGCATGAGCCGTCGCATGCCGCACACCAGCAGCCCTCGAGGCCCCAGATGCCCTCCTCCATCTCCGCGCCCGCCGGACGTCTGCCCCGTCTGCTCCCCGCCGACCTCTCCTCGTACTCGGACGCCTACCTGCCCACCAACGCGATCCCCACGGCCGCGACGTCGCTCGCCGAACTCGCCCACCTGATCCGTCTGCAGGGCTACCAGGAGCAGCGCAAGGCCCATTCGCGCATCCGCCTGCACCGCTGGCTCGTCTCCAGCGCCCTCTCCTCCCGTCTGGTGCACTGCGGGGAGCTGGCCTACCGCACCCTGGTGGACAACTTCCGGTCCGACGACAAGAAGAGCTTCGGCACCCTCTACAACGCCCTCAACGATGTGCGCAACTCGTGCGACGCCACGCGCCGCTATGCCCTGCTGGAGCCCGACCTGGAGCTGGGCAAGTCCGGCAAAGGTACCAGGCTGGACAAGCCGCCCTCTTTTTCCACTTTTCTCAACGAGGTGCCGTCCAAGATTTTGGACGACTTGCTGGGCTTCATTTCCGAAATCAGGACCAACCCTGATTTCCTCGCTACTCGCATTCACAGTCTTTCGCAGCAGGAACTTGCTTCTCTCACCTCGTTTCGTCAAGCTTTGGATCCCATTGACTCGGTCATGGCCATGCAGGCGCGCGGGAAGGCCGTCGGCGCCCAGAAGCCCGCCGCCACCCACGGTCCCAGCCCGTTGGAACGTCTGCTGTCCTTCCAGCGCCACGACCCGTTTGCCGCCCTCATCTACACCGTCTTCGCCAACTCGTCCGGCCCGGACTCGGCCGAGGATCTCAGGAGGACCGATGCCTGGGCCACCACCTGCGCCAGGCTGATTATGGAGTCCAAGCCGGGGACCGAAAAGTTCATCAAGTCGGTTCTGGACGTCTGGGCCGGGATGCGGGAATGGCCGGGCAAGGCCAACCTGGAGCTGTACCTCATGCAGATGCTCCAGGATGGCCAGTTCCTGCTGGAGAGGGCCGAGGAACAATCCGCACGGGGGGGAGCCGCACCCGTCGTTCCGAGCACCAAGGATACCATCGCCGCCGATGAGTACTTCGACAAGGCCGTCAAGCGTCTTTTCGAGGTCGTCGACGACGAGCCCAGCGCCGGCGGCATCCCCGAAGGTGTCCTCGAGATTGGAAATGCCATCCTACGGAAACTGGACGAGTCCAAGAACCTCCGGAAAGGCGCCCAGAACTTCTTCGTTTCTCGCTGGTTGTTTTCCACATTCTTGCTCAACGCCATCATTCACCCCGAGGCATGTCCCTTCTTTCCCATCGTTGTTTCTGTCCAGTTTGTCTGACCGTGGTTTAGACGCATGGTATCATGATTGGGCACCACATCACAGAGCACGCTCGCCAGAAGATCCTCAAGGAGATCGCCATCCGCGCCCAGAAGCATGTTTTGGACATGACCTACAACTGGTACGAGAACCTCGTTTGAAAACTGTCGTTTTCCCCTCCAGCTGACAAGATCAAAAAAAAAAACAGGCGCCAGCAAGTCCCCATTCTCCCGGAGATCCGCACCCACATCGAGAGCATTCTGGCCAGGTTCAAGCACACCAAAACCCACGCAAAGCCCGTTCTCCTTCCAGCCAAGGCCATCACCTCGCCGCGTGAAACCGTCGAGGTGCAGCCTTGCCTCGTCATCTGCCCATCCGACATCATCACCTTGGTGAACACGCTGTTTCCAGAGCGCCGCCCAGCATCCGGCCATCTTGACAAGGAGGCGCAACGTCGGCCTACCGGACTCGCCTCATCCGCCTCTTCCATATCCGGGGTGTCTGTGCCTTTTCGTAACGCCGCTGCATCCGCAGGCGATGCGAGCTCGATCCTGAGCGCGAGTGCCTCCTCCATGACCAGTGACACCACGTCCAGAGAGCCGCTGCTGGACACGAATCTGCCCCTCGGTCGCCACGGCATGCCCTTGGACGACCACCCTTCCGATGCAAAGGTTGCGCCCACGGAGCTCTACGGAAGACGCCTGAGGATGGCGTGCTCTGAAATGACGCGCATCCTCGGTGCCGACGACACTTCGGGTTCTTGCCACCCTTGCGCAGAGCGATGGGCTGTTCTGTACATATCGCCGGACGGCAAGCAGCTCAAGCCACGTATGCGCAAGGATTCGGATGACGAGGATGAGCACGACGAGGATTCGCCCGACAGCGACAGCAGCGACGATGAAGGCCCCACCGAGAACTTTGACTTGCAGAGCGACTACCACCAGCTCAAGGAGGCCATTTCCAAGCTGGTGGAGGAGTATGAAATCCCAAAGGAACTGGCGCCGGATAGCGAGTCGAAAAGCTTCAGCAACAGGACCTCCACCCACAGGCGAGGTACGAGAGGCGGAGGCCCGGCTCGAACCCACAGCGAGGGCTTCGGTTCCAGGAACCCGTACAACCAGAGCCAGAGCCAGCTCACCAATCTCATTGCCAACCAGAGGAACAACCTACCGACACGTCACCGCTCACCGCAGCATCCGAGAAGCAACAGCAATCCAAAGAACCCCGAAAAGCAGGAGAGCTCGGTTCTCGTCACGATGCTGGAAACCGCCATGTATCAATGCCAGGCCCGCTCGGACTTTGTGAACGCTCACCTGTACTTCAAGACGCTGCAGATATTGCGAAAGCTGAGCTCACCATCGCTGATCAAGAACGGGTACGCCGCCCTTCTGAACTACTTTTCCCGCGGTCCGCGCGACTCCCTGGGCAAGTCTGCCAACGCCATCGAGGAGTTCGAGGCTTGGTTCGTCTGGCTGAAGCAGTCACAGGAACGTCACGATGCCGCCATTGATGACATGATGGTGGGGTTGAAGAACCTGCGAGACAAGATGTGGTACATTACCGATGTGCGTAACTCCGGCACCTATGAAGATGCCAGGAACGTTGCGCTTGCACTCAAAATCATGGGGCAACCCACAAAGACCCTGGACGGGAAGTCGCTCCAGACGCACCGACCGCGAAACTTTTCCAAGTCGGCCCCCAACAATTTCCTCCTCAAGACGGAGGCGCAGGTGTTTGACATGATGTCTGCTCCGTACGACTTTGGTGGCCCCAACAAGCTATCGGATGAGCAGTCGGATATGACGGCGAAATGGCTGAATCAATACGGTGTCGAGAATTTCTGCAAGGGCGAGGAGCGGGTCCACCGTTTCTGCCTTGAGATTGACAAGTGTGTCAACAAGCTTGTCGGTGACAGCATCATGGATAGCCCGGTTCTTTGGTCCAGCGATCTCTACAAGCGCGACAAGGAAGTCCTCGACAGCGGACGGCAGAAGGGAGACCTCTTCCTCACCGGTGTGGGGACACTCTCGATCGCAGGTGACGAGGAGTACGAGACGCAGGGACGGCCGGGCTCCCGCAGCCTCGACTTTGCTCAGCGTCCGAGTCAGAGCAGCCTGCGGTCCGTCTCCCACCGCAACGGATCCCAGCAGAGCTTCGATATGAGCCCCTGGGGACGATCTTCGAACGACCCGCACGACTACTTTGGCGGTACCAGCCCGGTTTTGTCCATCGACACAAATGCGACCTTCTGGTCACCTTTCCAGACACAGGCCCAGTCGCCAACGAACGCCACCAGCATCCGACCGCGGACGGCATCCTCTTCCAAGGGGACGGTCATGCTCAAGCAGTCCATCACCGTCAACGAAGACAAACGCAGATTCTTGTTGGATCTCAAACAGACGTTGACCGGCCTGCTTCTCAGCGACCTCGGCACGAATGTGTTCTCTCACGGGAGTGAGACGGATGCGTGGTTCTCTGGCGATTTACTCGAAGACTGCATTCAGCGCCGACGAGACGAGGAGGAGGGGAAGCGCAGGAAGCACCTCGCACGGAAGAAGAGCATGAAGAGTCTGAGAAAGTCGGCTCATGTCGAGCATCGCAACAGCCCGCTGGAGACGCTCGGAAGGGCAGAACGGGGTCAAGCGGCACCGCCCATTGCCACCCTTCAGCACGCTGCCGCCTCCGATTCGCATCATTCCGCCGGTGAGCACTCCTCTTCGAGCGATGCTACCACGAGGTCCGCTGGTACGTCGGCCGCAAAGAAGGCTGGTCTGTTGGAGTTTCCGTACAACGTCGCTTTCCGTCGCCTTCTGGGCAAGTTTGCCACGCATCCGAACCCCTATTCGAAGCTTCATGCCCTCTACGAGCTCGAGTTGCTCATCATTGCATCGCTTTCGTCCCGTTCCAGCCGTGCTTTCAACAACCGCCGGGACACACTTCCACCGGTGCCGCAATCACCCACACTCGGCGCCATTCCGGAATACAGTTCGCGAGAGCCGACCGCGAGCACCAACCGCGCAAAGAACTTGGATGAAGCGATCGCGAACTGTGCGGAGCGCCGATCGCACTCCATGGGCCAAGAACGCGCCAGCAATGCTTCGCCACAGCCTCTCCGCAACGGTGCTCGCTCTCCGATAAGCCCACCCAGCACCGATTCGATCGTGGAAGCCATCCAAGGCCTCTTCCGTGACGCTGGCATCCGTCCCAAAACCCTCTTCAGAGATCTTCAGTACATCGCCTCCTTTGTTCCGGCGCAGATGCTCGACAAGACAGCTCGCGGCAAAGCGTTTTGGGACGTCGGTCTCGCAGCTCTCGGCCTGAAGCAGGAGGTGTGCCGCACGATGCTGGAGATTGTCGACGACATCATCGCGAAGAACTCGCAACGCGACATTGTCCTTCAGCCAAACTCCACCTCCAGCCCCGACCCCTCACAGCCCACCACCTCCGGCACCGAGCAATCTCCACACCAACGCTACACGCTCGAGGATGCTGCGCGAATGCTCCTCATCACCGCAAAGGAGGGCGATCCCGTCGCCGAGCGCGAACTCGCGACCATGTACCTGACTTCGCCCGAGCTCCTGCATCGCACCATCCTCCCGCTTACGAAGCCGAGGGATGTGTTCAAAACGGAGCTTCTCAGAGGCGATCGCAAGGCCAGTGTGGACAAGGACAGAGACTCTGCGAGGAGTGATCCACTCATCATGTGCATCGCGACGCATTGGATGGAGTTGAGCATGAAGGGCGGCGATAATCTGGCGAAGCAATATCTCAGGCAGAGGAGCGATTTGGAGAACATTCAGCAAAGATGATGATGATGATGATGATGATGATGATGATGATGATGGTGAGCAGCAACGGCTGGCTGCAGGCTATGACCGATGCGCTGTGGTTCCGCACCGAATTTTTCTTGACATTTTGACGCTTTTTATATACCCCGGCACACCCCCGCGTTGATACTCATTGCCCGCATCGATAACTTATTGTTTAGTGCTTTTGTTCTTTCCCCTTGCGTCGCATAGCATAGCTTATGTCTTGATACGACCTGCGCTGCCCTGCCTGCTTTGCATAGCGAGGAGTTGCCCCTTTCCTTTGAACTTGTTCATGTTTTGTGTTTCAGCATGATTCCCCCCCCCCATATCGCCTACGCTTCTCTTATACCTCTTTCCCTCTATTTCAATTTGGATGTAGCGCTGGGGGTGCTTTCGGGCTGAGAAACAACCGAGAGTGTTTGGGGACGGGTGGCGGTTTGTAGATTTACACTTTGACGGACTTGGCGATGATATCCTGGAGATATGATGTACTGGTTGGATGTCAATAGATGAGCGGGATGAGGAGGGGTATATTGGGCGATGTGCATACGGACAAGATGACGATGGAATGAATGTCTGCATCGTGGATGGTAACGAATCTTCTTTGATCATATCAAGACACGAATCGGATTGGATTGGATTGGATCGGATCGGAAAGGAAATGGCTGGATAATGGACTGGGCTGGGTACATGGATCGGACGGACGGTATATGCTAGGCTCCAAACATAATGACATACCATCACGTGTACACCTCTCGTATATTGATCAGACATGGAATGAGATGAAATGAAATGAATGGAATGGAATGCCTTTCCACAAGGTGATGAATTGGAGGGCCAATCGCGTTGCGTCGTTCCTGCATGCCACTTTCGGACGACCTTGTAAATCGGAGCTCCAGTCAAGCTGCTGCGGATACGAATCATGTCATGACTATCCCCAGGCCCTTCTCATGGACAGGTTGTTTTGGTGCTTCTTATTTGTCTGACGAGGCGAGGTATGTTAGCGGTGCCGTGTACGAAGTCGATGGGGGCAGTTCGATGGTGATGAAGGGAGGGTTTGAATCGAAACGGGAGTTTTGTACGTCCGGTTGGGGAATGGCATCTTCGTTGGAGTATCGTAACGTGTGGTGCATGCAATCCAGAGAGTAGCAGCCCGGAAAGATGTCTGGAAGAACTGCGTTGATGAGACATTGGTCAAGATCAAAAGACCCAGGAAGCACATTGATTGTATAGAGGCATAAGCTTAGGATCTGTACGAAGGGGCTTTTGGAACTCGTTGAAAAAGATGCAGCCTCTCAGTAGGAGAAGTCAGCCGTGGACCTTGGTCGTCTGGCCAATCAACATGAACAGCGTCCGTCTTCCAACGGTAACGAAGGGGGATTGAAGAGATGCGCGAAAAACGATCTGGGGGTCGAAGACGGTCCTTCAATCCGTATGCTGACGGCGAGTACAAGTCGAAGACCGGACCGAAAGGTGGTGAGACTTGTCTTGTGACGCTGCGCTGGGTGAAGACAATGCAAGACGCAGCTGAAGACAAGGAAACCGGCGACACCCGAGAGAGCTTGTGGAGCGGAGCGAGCGTCTCAACAAAGATGGACGAGGAATGCCTTGCGAAATCAATTGGCAACTGAAATATGGCATGCTGGCACCTTTACAATGGATCGTTGGTTGATTATCACTAGTCTTCCATGTAAAGTACAGATTGCGGCACTGACGTAGGATAGTATATCTACCCTTGTACTGTGGAGCTCATGGCATGGAATAGTGCTCCATTTTTATGTCAAAGGTTTGGGTAAGCTTTCCACACATTCCGAGGTTGAAAATGTTGACAGACTTTATTCCTGTTGACGTGGTATTGCCCCATTCTTGCTGGAATACCCGCGGCTGTGCGCACCCAACGTTTGGCAATGCTTTGGCTGTAATTTTGCATCGTCTGCAATGGTCCCATGCTTGGAAACAGTGTAATGCGTGTTCTTTTGCGTTGGAAACACTGGTTATCATGTTCAGCTGCTGTACAAACCTTTGGCGGATAGCGGGGGGGTCGCTGGTACCTACCAAAGCTTAAATTGGCGATCGTCGCTGTCAGCGGTACGGTGCAGATTGTCGTCATCACCTTGACACAATGGTGTGGGGATCTAAGTTCACTACGCCGTAGCTGATCCACCCCTGGTATCAATTGTCGGTGAGTTTAGAAATATGGACATGCAGACACCAACACGCAGCAGGCAAGTTCACCGTAGTCGTTTCGTTACTACCTTTTTCAATTTTTGTTTTATTTTCTTAAAAAAAAACTCGACCCGCACCACGGAATCTCTCCTATTCTAATACTGGTAGGTGTAGCACAACCTGTCACCCAGGACATTCATAATGTCCCTGACCGCAATGTTATCCCTCAGCCCGTTCATGTAGATTGTGGTGTCCAGGGTTAGCGGGTTTCCGTTGATATCGTTTCCGTTGATGTTGTTGGTGCGAGTGTTAACGTCACCACCCTGCCAGTTGGCAAAGTTGCGGTCAACGTAGGCGTGGTGCAGCCAGAACCATGGGTCACCGGGCGAGGCATACTTGTCAGCTTGCACGCCACCTACACCGAGATGACCGTAGGCATGGTAAGTACCCTCGGCGTAATATGCCATATCCTTGTATTCGGGCCATGAGTTGACGGCGTTGACGAGGTCTTCGTTGATTTGGCCGGTGTAGCCGCTGTCGCCAGCGCGGGAAAGGCAGTGGGCCTGGAAGCCGTCACCGGGGCCGATGTTCAGGTTGGAGTTGGCGAAAACCTGGACGGGTCAGTATTGTTTTTCTTTTCTTCTTCTTCTTCTTTTTTTTTGCAATGGATTGAGGGAAGATGCTTACCCCGTTGCCGACACAGGCATTGTTGATGGCAACGGCACCATAGTACTCGTCGGAGAAGACGGACGACGCAGCAAATCGCCCAGTGTTCCTGCCCTCATCCCACCAAGGAAGGTTGCGGTCGAAACCGCATTCGGTGCGCAGGATGTCCTCAAACACCCACACAAAGTATCGGTGCCAGACTAGGAACTTGGCATTGTCGTGGACGTTGGGAGTGACAGACTGGTGTAGTCTGACCAAATCCTCGTAACGGTTGCCCGCAGGCGGGAATTGGCCCGAAGCCGGGCGGCTGCGCAGGCAGTTGATGGCGTTGACATAGGCGTGACGGTCATCTTGGGAGTAGCTGTCCCATTCCGTGCGCTGGCGGGGGTTCGTGCATGTTGCGGCGACAGCGAGCGTGTTCACCTTGGTCTTGTCGTTCGAGGAGTGAGAATGTTTGAGGGCGTCTCTGAGGTCTTCGATCAGAGGCGCAGTGATGTTGTGGAGCACCTCAATGCCCTTGCTGGCTAGAGCATTGAAGAGTTCGGCGGGTTGGATGACCTTGTCCTTGTGAGTCGGGATGTTTCGGAGCGGCACAGGAGGAGCGAGGGTGTTGTTGGGGATGACGGCGCCCGAGACGAGGAGAGCAGGGCCCAAGAGGGCGGAAGCGGTTGATAGACGCATGGCTTGTAGTTGGAGCGAAGAATTAAGAATTATTAAGAAAATATATAGAGTTGTTCAAGCGAGTGTGGCAGAAGGAGTCTTCTGAAGATTGGGTCGGAAGAGGACTTTGCGCCCTGACCTGCGGTATATGTACATTTATAAGGGTCAGCCATACGACGAAGGGTCCCCTTTGTGGCTACCTCAATATTAAATCCGAGACCCCATGTGGCCTTTAATCCCATTTCCTAGCTGGCGGGGTTGATCCTATGCAATCTGTACTCGGATCAGCAGAAACGATATTATGACCTACAAGGCAGCCAATCCAGAGTCGGCATGACCAACGACCAAGCTGTACTCAGTTAGAAGTGGGCCAGGGTTACAGTAGGCTGAACTTCCTAACTGGGCTTGCTTATTTGGCGCACGAACAAACACGAGGTGAAGCGACAAGGTTTCTTGATGACTATGCAGCTTTGGGATAGTTCATGCAGTTGGCCGTTGGCCGATATTGCCGGAGAACCAGCATCGAAGAATCAATTCTCACCAAGGTCCCGTCAGCATCGTGTCCTGAAATAGATCGCAATAACTTCGTAATGTCAACTAGAGAGACCGCTACATGGTATCGAGCTACTGGTGTTCGAAGTTCTTGTATACAGATGCATGGAACGTTCCACCTGTAATTGTGTCTAGCGGCCCGATTCCCACAGCCACACGTATGCCAGGCTCTCGGGGCGCATAATGGCCGCTATCCCGCATCTAATTGACGAACAATTGGCTGAAGTCCATCGTCTCCGGGGTGTGGGGTGAACTGACGTACGACGTTAGAGGTCCGCTAACCGCTATGAGGCTACGAGAGGGGCATCCAAACGTTCTGGGATGATTCACCGCTCACAATGGTAACGGGGGCTTTCTTACTACAAACCAACGTGATAGTATTATTACGAGAAACAGTCGCAATGTCTCAGTGCGTTGGCAGCTGCGGAATCGCAGGTATGACAACATCAACGGCGGCAAGGGTAATTCGAATACCATTGGCCAAGCGACCACGTGGTACCGCGTGATGTAGTGATGGGCATGGTGCATTGAGAGTTTAGCTCACCGTATTGCCCATTGTTGGAAATAAGGCGAGAGCTGAACGATGTTCGACGGTGCAGTGTTCACCGCCCTTCCTCACAAAGGTGTTATTGTTGCATCTACTTTGAAGAATGCATCGGGTCGAAGTTGCGTCGTGGTTTGAGGAGTTTGGATGAGATCTCCCCTTCTCTCCCTGCTGTCCTCGCAAACCCCGCTCCGCATGCGGCTACTACTCGAGGAGACCTGTGACTCCATTACGTATTGGACACCTTGGACACGTCTGCCGCCTTCTTCGTGTTCGGCGCCTTGGAAATGAACATCTCTGTATCCGGAACTGGGCGGGGAGTTGGTGAGCAGCCTAAGAAGCGAGAGGAGAATCGCTCGTGCGCTCTCGTGAGAAAACCGCCTTATCTAAAAGATCGAATGACATTCTTGCGGTAAAATTTCTCGTTCGGAGTGGACCGTGTTTCAATCATCCGTAGGGCCGCCGAATTCGTAGCAAGCGAAATGACTGAACGCGGTTCCGCGCAACAGCGAACAGCTTGTCCATTCTCGACCTTCCATGTTGACCGGCTGTGGCGCGCGCAATACCTCAATATTGCGTAGGTGGGTAGTGCCAATTGATGAGTGTGCAATGTCTCACATCAGCGCTGCAAGGCAATGGTAGGCCTTTGTGGAGACGCGGTTTGGTGGAGACTATTGTAAAAGGCTGAAAATCCGTCTGCAGGCAGTGCTATGACGGGCTACAAAGAAGGCCCATTTGGTGAACAGAGAAAAAGTGTTGTTGTATTAGGAGCTATCGAGAGTAGCTACGATCTAGTGTGGGTGCGGCCCGGAGGCTAGTTCCTCCGGGCCCGAACACCGAAACGAACCAATCAAAAGGGCCCTGGGCCGTGACACACCCCCCAGCCAGCGCTGAGGAGGCCTGAT
>JAGQEM010000205.1:0-36805 GCA_019202945.1 Corynespora olivacea
AAGGAAATTTTTAAAAGTAATTAGTATTAGTAGAGTTATATTACTTTAAAACTATAGACTTTTTTGATTTTCCCTAGTAAAACGCGATCGTCACGCGACTCCGATCGTTACGCGCACAGACACGGTATCCTGGTCAAACGAAGTCCGAAAAGATGGCCAGATTCTTTCCGCCGGCGGATGTGAGACTGCACGCAAGGAGACCGACGATCTGTAAGCCTTGGTCAATTTTGTGCCGCACGTCTGGATCGGTCACAGATGCGGTCATGATGATCTTCCCAGTGCACTGGTGAGGATGAAGACGGGGTTGGGTAGGTAGATGGTGTAGGAAGCTATGAATCATCTACAAGTGATTATGCCAAAGTGGTCTGGAACGAACGACAGAGAAGGGGTATATATCCAAGCGCCTGAAAATGCTGCAGAATCCAATCCAAGATTCACTATTCCAAGCATCGCTGCCGAAAACCTGTATGCCATAAAGGAAACGCCAAATGAATGCTCCAGCCCAACTCTATATCCATAAATCGTAAATCGCCTTCCTCGTCGCCCTCATACGACGTAGCTTCGGTCCATCTCGACTTCCTCGTTCATCTGCGTCTCTTTCGGCATCATGAAGAAGCTGTTCACGAATGCCAATGCCGCCAAAACTACGAGGACAATCCATATCATCTTCAAGGAGTTGATGTAGATGTCCATGATCTGCTCTTTCGCGGAGCCGGGTCCTCCAGGTGTCAGGCGGATTCTGGCCACTACCGCAACCGCATCGTTTGTGTATTTTCTCGCGAATTCCGAGAATGTCGGGTTCTTGGTAAGATTCTTCAAGAGTTCGTTCTCAAAGATCGATGTCGCCATTGCGACACCAACGGCCTTTCCAAGGAAATGAAAGAATGTGTAGTTCGTAATCGCGCGCCTTGCTCGGCTTTCGTCTTGGGCAGCGATGAGCTCAGAAGCTGTGTGTAAACTTGGGTATAGAATGCCGACTCCGGAGCCGGCAATTATAGCTATGCAAACCCAGGCTGCGTTAGAGGAGGTCCGGGTGTATAGTGTGGTCAACCCGACACCGAGCACGACGAGAGCCCAACCCAGCCAGATCGCCGGAAGCCACAAGTTCCATCTGCTAACCACGATGAAGGTTATCAAGATGAAGATGACGAATGGAAGCATCCATGGCAACCAGCGTACACCGGCAGGCAGAGACGTGAGCTCCACCTTGGCGACTGTAAAGAAGAAAGGCTGCGTCTGAATTAGTTCTGGCCTCGACGATTGGTCCAGCACAGATTACTTACCATGAAGTACAGGAAAGCACCAATCACAGCACCTTGAACGCCAGTGCCGAAGTATGTTCCTAAACTGGTCCGGTTCAAGAAGCCATCCATGCTAATAATCGATTGGAATGGAGAGAACCACGACCAGACGCAGTATACAGCAAGCCCAATAACTCCGAATTGGAGCGGCAAAAGCGTATTCGTGTGACCCCACGCGTACAGTGAACCACCCTGCGTATTCAGTCAGCTTGTGCACAGTCCCTCGGGGAACAATCGATTGCGACGACGCCCACGCGATGTCCGTAAGCTATCCCAACCCCGCGTCAACCACCAAAGCAAGGAAAAAACAATATCGTGCTCACTTACCCAGCTGATGCCCAAAAGTAGCGCGACCAAGGAGCCGCCCAAAAGGAAAAATCCGAACCAATCGAATTTGGCCAGCTTGGGGCCGATCGAGCCGGGGGTTGCGCCTCTGAGCTTTGCGAAGAATGCGATGAGAACGGTTGCAGAGATGCAAAATGGCAGGTTGATCCAGAAAATCCAGCGCCATTGATTGATTTTGACCAATGCTTCGCCCATCGCGGGACCAGTAACTGCACCGATTGCCCAGCTGTTGTTATGTTAGACAGAAACGGTCAAATCTTGGGCGGATACTTACATAGCTCCGAGGGAAGTGTTCAGCCGTCGCTTGTCCAGTGGAGAGACAAGATCCGAAGCAATGAGATCAGAGAGCAAGTAGATGCCTCCAGCCCCGATGCCCTGGACTGAGCGGCCGATGTGCAGAACATTGAGACTACCGGCGATGCCGGCGACGAATGATCCTACGGTGAAAGTAACCAAGCTGGTAATGAGCATCGTCTTGCGGCCGAAGATGTCTGCGAAGGCGGAGAAGAGCGGGAGGACAGCAGTCGCGGCGACCAGAAACGAGATACCGAGCCAGAAGGACTGCATCGCCGAACCGTGCAGAACGACAGAGATAGTCTACGCCCTCGTTAGCCTATCATTGATTCAACGTGGCTGTCGAACATACCGGTAGCGCAATCGAAATGACCGTCACATCCCAAGCAACGACAAGGTTGACCATCAACAGACAAACTGCTGTGAGATAGAATCTCCAATCGATCTCACTCTTAACCTCCTCCCCTGGCAGGAACGCATCGGTGCTAATTCGCTTCATGTTATCCGCGAAGCTCAGATTCGAACTCCTTGCACTCTTCTTTCCCGATCTCGATATCGAACGCGCCGTCTTCTCGCTCTTTCCATCGTCCGTGCTGGAAATACCGTCCGCATCCCTCAGTCTACTCCTTCCCATGCCCTTGGGCGTCTCGCTCCTCCCATTGTTCACGGGTGACTTGTTGCTTTCGCGCAGACTGCGCTGCTCAGAGTCTAGCGCATCGAAGGTGAAGCGGTCGGGGACGGGAGTTCGTCGTGGCCCTTCAAGAAATTGGGAAAAGCGCTTTGGTTCACTGCTCGAGGGGATGGCAAATTGGAGATGGGCTTGTTGTCGGGAGTTGAGGTTGGAAACAAACTGTGCGGCGCCGGTGGGTTCGGGAGATGGTGGAGGTCTCGGGTGATGACTTTGTGTCGAGGTATTGGTCGGTTTCTTTGAAAGGAGTGTGGTGCTATCGAACGCCGAGGATGTGGGTGCCTTCAGGCTCATTTTTCTTTTGCTCTTGTTGTTCTCTTCACTCTATCTCTTCTATTACGATGTCGACATAATACATGTATGCATCCACAAACCGACGACGATCTTGTTTGAAAAGGAACGAAAATTCCGAATGGAAGGGTGAAACGGAAATCCAGAACGACACCAACCCCGGGCTTCTGGCAAACATATACCATGAGCACGCACCACTTCCGTTGAGTCCCCGTCGCGAAATCTGCGTAGGCGCCACGGTCCGCCAGCGGGCTTGTGCCATCTGCCATCTCCACATGGGGCCAAGAGCTTACACGAACACGTCCATAAGGTCCGATGCCTGGCTTTGGCTTAGTGTTGACAACGGCTTTAGGAACACGATAGAATATGCGTTGGTGGATGATTGACGATGCGAAGGTGTCAGGGACCTGGCTTGGAGATACGTGACGATGATGGATGATTACTAGCTGTTGTTGCCTTCCGTACGGAGGGGGGGGGAGGGTACGGCCAAGATCGGACGGGAGGTATGGTGTCACCTGCCCGTATACTCCGTTGATGTGTACGCTGATGAACTTGCTACAATATTGCCGTTTGGCGTGCAACGACGATCAACTTACATTCATCTCGCTATCTACTTTAACCGTGTTCATCGCGAAACAAGTCCAACACCACTCAACCGATGCTGCACCAGCGAGCGCGCAACTAAGCTAGATAGTAGAACATCACTCACAACTCCACACCTTCAAGCAACAAAACAAGCTCTACAATCCCGAACTTCTGGCTATACTCAGCCCCGCGTCCTTGGTCCCCGATGGGCAACGAACCGAACGAGCCTGCCCCCTGTTTGCCCGCCTCGCTTGTCGTTACAGCATGCGCCTGCTGTCATCACCGCATAGATGCGCGTCAAGCTGGGTAATTTCCATGATATTTGTTTTTGTCATCTGCCTGAAATTGATTTCGGTCGCAATTCCAACCTCCTTTCCATCCACCTGCAAATCCATCGCGACCTTGCAACCCGAGTAGAAAAGATCGCTGTTGTTATAATTAAACACGACGTCAACCTTCACCGTAGGAGCGTTAGCAGGGCTGAGCTAGCCCTCATCCGCCCCTTCACTGTGCAGAGGCCGGCCCCTTAGCCGATCGGACTTCAGAACATGGCTTGAGGCTCAGCACCAGGACCGTTCCAATCAAATTGTTCCACCGTTCGTTCGTATACACCACGTCGTTTCATTTCCTGCTGCCTCGTACAAAACACTGCTTTCTATAAAGATTTCAGCACCACATGCAAAGCGTTCAGCCTTGTGGTCGCAAGTCACAATGGCGAGGCTTGCAGTTTTGGGGCGCCGCATCTTCGATTGAAATGCCGGGTAGGACGGAAAAGTCGGAGCGTACTATGTATGTAGTTGGGTAAGAGGCTGTGAGGATGTTGAATCGTTGTGCGCTGATCGTGGCGGCGCAGAGTCACTGCTCCGAGGTTCGGATGACGTTTGCTTCGTCATGAGAGGAAGGCTGGCAATAACACGTGACATCGAGAGCCGCTATTTTTAAGCGCACGATTGATTACTTGTGTTGATTAGATATGTACTATCAGTATAAGTTAGTGTCTCGTTAGCTCTCAACGTCCATCAGGAGCTCGGTCGAGGAACAACGTCTTTGTCTTCGAGGTCTGATATTCCACGCATTGCACATGACGAGTTCTCACCAGATACTCGATTGATAAACCACCAAGTCATGGCATCCTGGACCCGCGGCCTCGGCGGTAAACTCTTCGACCGCACCGCAGGCTGGTACACCGGTCTTCCCCCAGAGACACACAACTACAGAGCAATCCCCCAAACGATTCCAATCTCTTCCGGCCTCACACAAGTCAACCTCGCAGCCGACCTCTACCAGCCTATCCTCAGCCCTGGAGACAAAGCCGCGGGAACCATCTTGATACGCTGTCCATATGGCCGTTCCCTGATGCTGACTGGCAACACGGCGCGAATCTTCGCAGCCCGCGGATACCAGACCCTGTTCGTGAGCTGCAGAGGTACATCCGATTCCGGTGGCTCCTTCGATGCCTTTGTCAATGAAGCTGCGGATGGGAGACATGTTGTAGCTTGGATGCGGAAGCAGGAATGGTACACAGGCACTTTTGCGACCATGGGCTCTTCGTACCTCGGATATACGCAGTGGGCGCTCTTTGGAGGCGACGACGAAGAAGAGGAAGAAGAAGCCTGGGAGGGGAAAGAAGAGATGGTCGCTGCGATCGTGTCTGTCGGGCCGCACGACTTTGGTCGCTGGGCGTGGGAGACGGGGGCTCTGGACCTGACCTTTGTGAGGTGGGGGTTGGAGCGGTGTAAAAAGGAGGAACGGTTTGGACTTGTTCGTCGCCTCGTCTTTGGTGATCCCATCGGACATGTCATCGAGCAGGTGCCGATAGCGCAGAGCGTCGAGGGCTTTGTTGAAGACAGAGGGCAGTGGCTCAATCGTATTGTGGGGACGCCGGATCTATCCGATCCACGGTACCGTGCGATGAATATGGGGAAAGCGTTGGGAAGGATTGATATTCCGGTTCTACTGGTCAGCGGATGGGGCGATTTGTTCCTTCAGCAGAGCATGGAGCAGTACTTTGAGCTGAGTAGGAGGGGTGTCGATGTTGCGCTGACAATTGGAAAGTGGACGCACCTGCAGAGCGTCCCTGCGGCAAAGGCGAATCTGGATTCGTTCCTGTGTCTCGAGAAGCACTTGGCAAGACGGGAAGATGGCACGGCAACGCGCAAGGCGAAGGTGGAGTACTATGTCAGTGGCGCAGAAGAGTGGCGATACATTGACGCGTTCCCTCCTCCGACGAGTCCGCGCGAGCTCCTCCTGCGGTCGGGGAATAGGATGAGCACCGAAGCTGAGGAGAGCACGGTTGTCGGTGAGGGAGAGGAAGACGCGAGCGACACGTTCTTGTTCGACCCCAAGGACCCAACGCCGACGGTTGGAGGCAACCTGCTTAATCGCATCATGTTCGTGGATGACACGCGTTTATCGACTCGTTCGGACGTACTCTCTTTCACCACTGAGCTTCTCGACACCGATATCGAAGTGATCGGCCAACCTTCGATCACCCTCCACCATTCTGCCGACTCCCCCTACGCCGACCTCTTCATACGTATCAGCGAGGAAGACGCCAAGGGGACATCGCACCACATCACCGAGGCATTCAGACGGCTCGACCCGCAACGCGGCACCCCTGCAAGCACTGGCACAGGAAGAGACAGCCTTGTGGAGCTCAAGTTGAATTGGTGCGCGCATAGATTCTGCAAAGGGAAGAGGATCAAGATCATGATTGCGGGGGGGAGTCATCCACATTACGCTCGAAACAGCGGGGTTGCGAACGCTGATCATAGGGGCACAGAGATGAAGCAGGTCCGACATACAGTCTTCTTTGGGGGAGAGAAGCCGTCAAAGGTCATTTTGCCGGTATCGTCAAGATGAATCTCAGGGGTGAGAGGTTGGGAGGATGTTGACGACCGTGTGGTGTGATGATAGCGGATGTAATTAGTATTTACTGATACATTAGAGTTAATGCAGTAAACTAAATCTAAATTATGCTGGCTAGATTCGGTAGTACATTGGCCATTGAATCAATAGTATCCATCTCACATCAACACATTCTTTAGTTTCATTGAGAGGAGAGAAAGGAAAACGACAGTGGACTATCTGCAACGCGTAACCGGATTTTACACGCCCGACTGTACGTCTTGATCTTTCCCTCCCTCGATTAGACCGTTATAGAGCAGGCTGGCGTTCCCGGAGCTGCCAATCGCGCTCCTGCCCTTTTTGAGGGTGCAAACGCTTTTCCCAGGGAACGCGTCTCGTTGGCCTACAGCAACAGCTATCGAGCTAATATTAGATTGTGCGCGATTGTGTAGTGTGTGGTCTATTTAGCCTCGAGAGTCTTCCTCTTCTTCTTGACTTCGACGACTGCTACTGCTACCGCTACCGCTACCGCTACCACTGACGACGACAACGACGGCCACAACGACAGCACCAGCACCAGCACCAGCACCAGCAGCAGCAGCAACAACAACAACAACAACAACAACAACAACAACAACAACAACAACAACAACAACCACTCTCCGACAAAGAGAGATGGCGCAAAACCAGCAGCGACCGTGAGTGCACGAGAGACTCCCCCTCACCCCCACCCAGCGTTGCTTTTGCCCACTTGTGCTTTGCATGTTGCCTTTGTTGGAGTGAGATGTGGGGGACGTCAGCCGTTGGTTGGCAACGTATGCTCTCCAACCACCAGCCATCTTTGACGGACTGTGGGCGGGGGGCTCGAGATGAACCTGCGGCCGGCAAGGTGATTGAGCGCCCGTAAGTCCCACTCGGCGCTGGAGCTGGACGTGCAGAGAGCGAGGCCATACTCGACAGGTGTTTGATACTCGACCTGCAAGAGCTTTTCCTCGGCCACGACGGCTTCGAATGCCTTTGCCTTCACCTTCGCCTTCGCGTTCGAATGCCTTTGCCTTCACCTTTGCCTTCGAATGCCTTGGTCAAGGCCGCCCCACGCCACGGATATGCACCGGATGTGCCACGAATATTCCACGGATACTCCACGAATGTTCCACGAATGTTCCACGGACGGCCGAGCTGGGATTTGGACATGTCGAGAGATGGATCTCCCCCCGGGAACATTCGGTATAGATGCCTGCGTGTTGATCATGTCAGCTAACCGTGTCTCTGGCAGAGTCGTGCAGGGCAGCCGGGTCCAGTACGTGGACGGCATCGGGGCAGAGGCCCGAGAGGCCATCAACGAGTTCCTGGTGGGGACCTCTCCGCACAGCATCGTACACAAGTACGCGTTCACGATGTGGAAGTCGCCGGTGGCCACCACGCGCGTGGAGGTCGTCAAAGACTTCCACGAGGACACGTGGGAGAGGTCCCACATCACGGTGAGACTGCAGAACCGGCCGCCGTGGTAGGTACCCGCCGTGGTGTGGAATCAAGGAGACATGCTTACCCAGTTCCCAGGGCGAGGAGGGGTGTGCAGTGGCGCGGTGACGGGGTCGTGCACCTCTACAGGGACGGGAGCGAGACCTGGCAGGTGTGCGGGAGCCGCCTCGAGAGGGGGACGGCAGGCAGGTGGTTCGAGCTTTCTAGCTCCCAGCCGACGGGCGGTCATCACCAGTGGCCGTCCGGGAGGATCTGGGAGCAGATAGCACCGACGGTGACGAGGCTGCCGGGACCAAACCATCGGGTACGTGTTTTGGATATATCATTCAAGTCCTACTCCTCGCTACATTACCATCCAGCGCCGTTCCTCTTCCTCTTCCTCTTCCTCTTCCTATTTCTCGTCCTCGTCCCCCCTCCTCCCCCTCTGTCCAGCGCGCTAATGCCCATGGTCAGTACTGCTACCGCGACCCCTCTCGAGATGCAGCTCCCGCCCCTGGCCGCCGGGGGGAGGAATCGGACGATGATGAGCGGCGGCCGCCTCCACCGGTGCCGTACTCGGGCTTCGTTCTGCCGAGCCTTCCATGGTATGTGTCCACAGCCCCCCGTACAGCCCCCACATCCACCGTCTCAGGCCGCTGAAGGGCTGCTCGCCCGGGGTGGGATTCATGGAGTCCCTGGCGAAGTCGTGGAAGAGGACGCCGTAGACGACGACGAAGCCGATGAGGTTCCACTGCACGATCTTGGTCCAGCGCTGCCACTGCGGCTTGATGGACTTGAGACGCAGGCGGCGCTTGAACTTGCGCTCGAAGCGGAACTGCTGCTTGTCGGTGAGGACGCGCAGGTTGGGCGGCCAATGCTTCTTCGCGAGGAAGCGGTTGCGCGCGAAGTCGAAGGGCGGCAGCTGCGACTTTTGGCGGCCGAGGATGCGCCGGACGAGCTGGAGCATGGCGTGTCGTCGTCGTCTTCGTCGTCGTCCTCTTCGTCTTCGTCTCTGTCTTCGTCGTCTTCGTCGTCTTCGTCCGTCGCCGCGGGTGGAGAGTTGAGCGTTGAGCGTTGAGTGGAGAGTGGAGAGTGGAGAGTGGAGAGTGGAGAGTGCTGACGTTGGCGCATAGATGGACGCCAAAACAAAAAAAACATGCCGTTTTACTACATCAGGCCAACCGGCATTTTACTATAGTAGGTAGATCTCCATCGACCCCTCCAACCTTTTCTCCCCCACCCGCGAATTTCACGTCCTCCTCCCACTCCACCGCATCTGCTCGCCATGGCCGAAGCGACGGCACCCCCCCCCGAACTCGCCGGCCAGAAGACGCTCAAGATCGAAAACACCGAGAAGCGCGACACGCTGATCGCCGACGAGAAGAGGTTCCAGCGCGCGTGGGCGGCCGCACACGTCTTCGAGCCCGACGCGCCGTCCCTGGCCGAGGCGCCCTTCGCCACCACGTCGCCCGCCGAGCTGCACGCGCAGCACCCCAAGTACCTCGCCTGCTTCGCCTACCCGTACATGAACGGCACCCTCCACGCCGGCCACGGCTTCACCGCGAGCAAGGTCGAGTTCACCGTCGGCTTCGCCCGCATGCAGGGCAAGCGCGCCCTGTTCCCGCTCGGCTACCACGTCACGGGCATGCCCATCAAGGCCTGCGCCGACAAGCTGATCCGCGAAATCGACCTGTTCGGCCGCAGCTTCGAGCGATGCCCCGCCGACGACGACCACGACGAAGAGGCGCCCGCTCCCACCCAGGCCGAGACCAAGACCGACCTCACAAAGTTCTCCGCGAAGAAGGGCAAGGCGGCCGCGAAGGCGGTCAGGACCAAGTACCAGTTCCAGATCATGCTCGCCCAGGGCATCCCCCTCGACGAGATCCACAGGTTCGCCGACCCGCTCCACTGGATCGAGTACTTCCCGCCGCTCGCCCGCCGCGACCTGACCGACTTCGGCGCCCGCATCGACTGGCGACGCCAGTTCGTCACCACCGACGCCAACCCGTACTACGACTCCTTCGTCGCCTGGCAGATGAGGAAGCTCAAGGACCTCGGCAAGATCATCTTCGCCAAGCGCTACACCGTCTACTCCCCCAAGGACGGCCAGGCCTGCATGGACCACGACCGGCAGAGCGGCGAGGGCGTCGGTGTCCAGGAATACACGGCGCTCAAGATGCGCGTCAAGGAGTGGGCCCAGCCCGCACGCCAGCAGCTCGACGGGAAGCTGCCTGCGGACGCCAACGTCTACTTCGTCCCCGCCACCCTGCGCCCGGAGACCATGTACGGCCAGACCTCCTGCTTCGTCGGCCCCTCGCTCGAGTACGGCATCTTCCACGTCTCCGGATCCGACTACTTCGTCGTCAGCGTACGCGCAGCACGGAACATGGCCTTCCAAGCCATCTTCCCCACCTGGGGCCAGTTCCCTCAGGTCGCAACCGTCACCGGCAAGGACGTCGTCGGCACCCTCGTCGATGCTCCCCTCTCCATCCACGAGGACGGCGTCCGCATCCTGCCCATGGAGACGGTCAAAGACACAAAAGGAACCGCGGTGGTCACATGCGTGCCGTCGGACTCACCCGACGACTACATCACCTCCCTGGACCTCGCCAGGAAGGCCGACTACTACCAGATCCAGAAAGAATGGGTCCGCTTCGACGACATCCTACCCATCATCTCAACACCGCAGTACGGAGACCTGACCGCCAAGAAGCTGGTCGAGGACCTCAAGATCCAGTCGCCCAAGGATGCGAAGAAGCTCGAAGAGGCAAAGGAAAAAGCCTACAAGGAAGGCTTCTACAAAGGCACCATGATCTACGGCGACTTCAAGGGCAAGAAGGTGGAAGAGGCAAAGAACCTCGTCCGCAAGCAGCTCATCGACCGAGGCCTCGCGTTCCCGTACGCCGAGCCCGACGGCAAGGTCATGTCTCGATCCGGCGACGACTGCGTCGCTGGCCTGCTGGATCAATGGTTCATGAACTACGGCACCGCGGAAAACGGCGGAGACGGCGAGTGGGCCCAGCAGGTCCTCGACCAGATCAACGACATGCAGCTCTACTACCCCGAGGCAAAACGTGCCTTCACCCAGGTCGTGGCCTGGCTCAGCAATTGGGCCTGCGCTCGCTCGTACGGCCTCGGTACCAAGGTGCCGTGGGACGACTCGGTCATGGTCGAATCCCTCAGCGACTCCACCATCTACCAGGCATACTACAGCTTCGCCCATCTCCTCCACAGGGATCTCTTCGGCAAGGAGATTGGCCCTTTGGGCATCAAGAGCGAACAATTCACCGACGACGTCTGGGACTACGTCTTTGCCCGTCGCGACCGTGCCGATCTACCGCCATCCGCGATATCGACCGAGGCGCTGCAGACCCTGAGGCGACACTTTGACTACTGGTACCCGCTCGACATGAGGACGAGCGGCAAGGATCTCATCCAGAACCACCTGACCTTCAACCTCTACGTCCATGCCGCCATCTTCAGCAAGGAGAATCGACCGCAGAGCTTCCGGGTCAACGGACATCTCATGCTCAACGGCGAGAAGATGTCCAAGAGCACAGGCAATTTCCTCACCATCCAGGGCGCCGTCGCCAAGTTCGGTGCCGACGCCACCCGTATCGCTCTGGCCGACGCCGGCGACGGCATCGAAGACGCCAACTTTGAGGAGACGGTGGCAAACGCGAACATCCTCAAGCTGTTTGAGCTCCGAAAGTGGTGTGAGGAGATGGTCAAGGATGCCATCATCGTGGCCGATGGTGATGCCTACAAGACCACCCGGGACAACGAGCGCATCAAGAACACCGACTCGATACAGCGCAAGTCGGGCAGCCCGAAGAAGGTCTGGGACGAGCTGTTCGAGAACGAGATCAACGCCCTGGTGGCCGAGACCAAGGGTCACTACGAAGCCACCATGTACAAGGCCGCACTCAAGTCTGGATACTACGACTTCACGGCAGCCCGAGACTTCTACCGCGAGGCTACCAAATCCGCAGGCCTGGGCATGCACGAGGATCTCACGAGGCGTTACATCGAGCTCCAGGCGCTGATGCTGACGCCGATTGCACCTCACTGGTCCGACTACATCTGGCAAGATGTCCTCGGCAAGCCCGACACCATCCAGAACGCCCTGTGGCCCGAGGTCCCGGCCACCGATGCCTCTCTGACCGCCGCGCGCGAGTTCGTCCGCTCCACCCAATCCAACATCGGCTCGGCAGAAGGCCAAGCCGTCAAGCGTCTGGCCAAAGGAAAGGCCGCCCTCTTCGACCCCAAGAAGGAGAAGAAGATCACCATCTTCTCCGCGAAATCATGGCCCGAATGGCAAAAGAAGCACATCGACATGCTCAAGACCTCGTACCCGAACATCGACATCAAGGCCCTCAGCAAAACCATCGACAAGTCGGAATCGAAGAAGGCGATGCCCTTCATCAACAACCTGAAGCGCCGCCTCGACAATGGCGAGTCCAAGGACGTCGTGCTGAACCGCGAACTCGCCTACGACGAGCTGGCCACGCTGCGCGCCATGGTTCCGGGACTCAGATCCACGGTGCAGAAGTGCATCGCCGTGGAGATTGTCAGCGTCGACGAGGGTGGCAGGTCCGGTGTCGTGATCAACGAGGACGGAAGCGAGGGCGAGAAGAGGGGGGAATTGGCGCCGAATGCGCCGAATGCGGAACCGGGATCTCCCAGTTTTGCGTTTGAGAACGTGGAGAGTCTTGCCGTGCGGTAGAACAAAGTATCGTGGATGGACATGGTTTTGTGGAAGTGTTTTGTTTGGCGGGGGTTGTTGATTCTGCTTCGCTTTCGCGTGGCATCACGTGTGCGTCCTGCGATGAAGCGAGCACAGTCGGCGATTTTTCGAGCCGTTTCTCGCCACGCCGACGACGATTATGGCGATGCATTGCATGCATAGATAGACGGAGAGAGAGAGAGACGGAGAGAGCTTCTTTTCACGATTCCAAAATTCAAAAAAGTTATGATTTCTTTTCACATGTATGCCGACGCATCCATTGACACGTCCTCGTGTGAGGCTATTTTGGCTATTTTGGCCATCATCAACGGCAAGGAGGACATGGGGAATTGATCAAGAGCTTGTGGTGGGATGGACCTCCGTCACTACATACCGCACCAGTCACGATGTACTCGTTCGCTCGCCATGCAGATGCTCTTGTTCGAACCTGCAGGTGATCCAAAGGCCATCGCGTCCATCCATGCGTCCATCCTGCATGGTCTCTATCGGACGCAGGATGGATGGATGCATGCATCACGTGAACGCGAACGGGGCCTTACAACCTCGCCCTCGCACCCTCCTCCACCTGGCTCCCCTGCTTGTCGAAGAAGATCTTCTTCCCATTCCTCAAGCTCTCCTGGAGCGCGACCCCGATCCTGACCGCCTCGACGCTGCTCTCCATATCCACCGCCACCGTCTTGTCGTCCAGCACCGCGTCGGTGAAGTGGCGCGCCTCCTCCACAAAGGCCATCTCGAACCGCTCGTAGTAGTTCTGCGGGATGTCGCGGTGGATGCCCGTGGACAGGTGCGACTCCAGCAGCCCCACCGTCGGGTTCGCGTTGACGCTGAGCTTGCCCTTGGTCCCGATGATCTCCGTCATGTCGTGCTGGCCCGGCGGGTTCATGCGCGACGAGTAAAAGTAGGCAATCTGGCCGTCGTAGAACTCGACCACGCCGACGCCGTTGTCCACGTCGCCGTACTTGGCCAGGCCGGGCTCCAGCGCCGTGACGCCGACGGCCATGACGCTCTTCACCTTGGGCAGCTGGTCGGTGCCGGCGGCGAAGAACCACAGGGCGAGGTCGATGTCGTGGATGTTGCAGTCGACGAAGATGCCGCCCGAGAACTGCGCGTACTCGACGAAGAAGCCCGAGGGGTCGTACTTGTCGCACGTCTGCGAGCGCAGGATCGTCGGCCGTCCGATGGAGCCCGCGAGCGTCGTGCTGTAGGCGGCGCGGTAGGACGCGTCGAACCGGCGGCTGAAGCCGCACATGACCTTGAGTTCCGGGTGGGCTTGGGACGCGGCGAGGACCTTTTGGCACTGTGGGTGGTGGTGGTGGTGTCGGCATGGCATTCATCGCGGCTTGAAGAGGCAAGGGATAGAATAGATAGTAGGACTCGAACTCACCACAGCCAGATCCGTGCTCAGCGGCTTCTCACACAGCACATGCTTGCCCGCCTCGATCGCCTTGATGGTGTGCTCCGCGTGCACCGTCGTGACGGTGGCCACGCACACCGCCTCCAAGCCCTCGTGCTTCAGCATCTGCTCGAAATCCGTGTAGATTTGGACGCCCCAGGGCTCGAGGTTCTCCTTTGCCCACGCGAGCTCCTTGGGGTCGGGCGTGAAGGCCGCCACGAGCTCGGCTCGCGGGGTGCGGTGAAGGAAGTGGTTTGCGTGACGGACGCCCATGCGGCCGAGGCCCGACACGGCGACGCGTAGACGGCGGATTTGCGGCGCCATTGTGTATGTCAAGGGGGTTCTGGGGAGGGGGCAATTGGGTGCGTGGAGGGGAGGATGGAGTGGGTGGACGGTTGGGAAGAAAGTGCGAGCGGCCGCCTATTGATATTGATGGAGATTGATATCTAGCGGCACAAGTATTCCTCTGCTCGACACAAATAATCCTGATGGTCATAGCTCCCCTTCTCAAAACCCGATCCTTGCTTCTCCTCCGAACGCTATGCCACCCTTTCCATCTGTTCCCCCTTTTCCCTAACCTACTATTACCCCATACTCCACAGTCGTCGCCGAAAATGGCCATCTTGCGACCCGGGAGAGAATGGGGGCCTGCTGCTCTTGGAGTCGGAGCGTGTACCATAGGACAGGGTTCACGGGCAACGGCGCCGTAATTGGTATAGGGGGACTGATGCTACAAAGGTACATACAGAGTAAGTATGCAGGACGGGTGGTGCCAAGGGCGACGGAGGCGGAGGAAATTCCCCCGTTTGGAGAGCCGGCGGGGACATCTACCCCGCAAAAGACGGATCCATCCGATGGCCTGGATGGGGGGTTATGTATCGAGACGAGACCAGGTGGGTGAGCAAGACCGAATTCGGCGGGCGAGAATTGAGGCTGGTCGGGTTTGCGTGTGCCGATGGGCAAGTGGACGCGGGGGATGCGCTTCGAGCATGGCAGCCGTAGCCGTGTCAATGGTCGAGATATGGGGAAAACCCCCCGCCTACGTCATCGGAAGAGGTGAGAAGTGCATTGTTTGGCTTCAAGAATAGCAGCCCGAGTCATGTTGATGGAGGAAACAGCGACATCTACACTACGCTGCACAGATCTACAAGCTCGCCTTCTCCCCGTCACCCGTCTCGATCACCACCTTGATCACCAGGTTGCCCTGCTCGTCTTTCGTTTTTCCGGCCATCTCGAAAGCTTCCTCTGCCGATTCGAGACCCTGGTATCGATGTGTGACGAGCTTCGAGAAGTCGGGGTATCCGGGCCCTTTCTTCGAGACCACCTCTATCCCTATCGGGTACGTGTTCGCGTACCGGAAGACGCCCATGATGTCGACTTCTCGAAGCGCTGCCGCGGAGATGGGTAGTGTTTGGACCGGAGTGCCCATGCCGATGAGCAAGATCTTGCCTCCTGGCCGCGTTGCCTCGTCATTGTCAGCAAGAGTGTGAACCCGGCGCAATCAATGGTCGCCACTCACATAGATCGAAGCTTGCACACACGAAGGCACACCGGTGCATTCGAATACAGCATCCACCTCGCCTACCGCCCCGCCGCTCAGCTTCTTCACCTGGCCAATCTCAGCCGCCGTCTCTTTCGCAATCTCCAGACCCTCCTCTGTCGTGTTCCCTCGTTTCAGTGGCACCGTGAAGCCTCGGTGCGCGAAATGGTTCTCCACGGCGAAGTTTACCCGTCCAGCATCGATGTCTGCTATTATCACAGTGCTGGCTCCCGAGATCTTCGCCATGGCCGCGACCAGCAGCCCAACCGCCCCAGCGCCAAACACGAGCACTGTTGCACCGGCCGGAAGCTGTGCGCGTTTCGACGCCTGAATACCTACGCCCAACGGCTCGAGCAGCGCACCCAGGTCCAGCGAAACACCTTCTGGCAATCTGTTGACCATGAGCACTGACAAATCCAAACTGTCCGCTCAAACTCACTTATGACACCAAGCCGCCGGATGGTTGATCCTGTCCTGCAGCGTCCCCTGCGCATGCGGGAACGCCTTCGCACTACTCCGAAACTTCATCTCCTTGCAGATGTTGTACCTTCCCTCCTTGCACCTCTCGCAATGCTCACACGGCTGCCCCACTTCCAGCGCGACTTTGTCGCCAACGCTGAAGTTCTTGACATCAGACCCCACCGCAACCACGACACCAGCAGATTCGTGGCCCAGGGACATGGGCTCCCGGACCATGATGTCGCCATTGCGATAATGCCGGTAATAGTGGAGGTCGGAGCCGCAGAGACCGGTTGCGCGCACTGCTACCTGGAGATCTGCCGGCCCTGGAGGGAAGAGGGAGCGCGACTCCTGCAACTTTGTCAGACTGGTGGGAAATGGGATGAGAGCAGGGTAACGCACGATTCGGAGGTCCTTCGCGCCGTGAAGGACCGAGGCGCGGATTCCCTGCGGGTTCTGTTGGAATTCGGGCTTCTTCTCTGCAGCCATGTTGGTCGTCTATCTGGAATCAGCGCAGCGGTAGGTAGCTATGGTGTGTGTAGTGTAGTCAAAGTAAAGTGCGAGCGAGGAACGCATAACATGGAGCGTGAGCTGTCCTTGGATGGTTAACACCAAGACGCGCCATTGGCCCCGTCTAGCCCCCAGAGATTCGAGCTGTTGGAGAAAAGTGCCTCCTTCGGCGTCTGGACATGTGGGACGCGGACGCTTCAAAAGCCGACGCGTGGCGCGGGGTGCCTTTTCCAGCAATACCCACGTCACAGCGAGACGGTGGGCAATTGCCGATGCGACGAACACCCCGCGCTAACAGGAAGAAGCAGAAGAAAAAGGAAAAGAAGGGCGAGGTGGAAGTTTGGAGCTTCATATTTGGGAATTGTTCGCCGATCTTTTTGGTGGCTGTTCTTCTATTCCTCTGCCAACTTGGACTCCAACCTTGTCTTTTGAGAGCTGTTCGCAACGTCTTCCCGAGTCGAGGGATCATACATACATAGCACACGATTGAGTGAAGGGCGATCTCGAAGTGATACGGGAAAGGAGGAACAATGGCGACGATACAGGACCTTTTTTCTCTCGAGGGCCAGACAGCCCTGGTGACGGGCGGCACTCGAGGAATCGGACAGGCCATGGCTCTCGCCCTCGCAGAAGCAGGAGCAGACATCCTCCTGGTCCAAGTAATCCGCCCATCCCATCCGATCCCTCATCCAACGCCTTCCAAACTGACACCCCGACAGCGCGACACCACCAACCAAGCCACCAAACAGGCCATCGAAAAGCTCGGCCGCAAAGCCACAATCTACACGGCCGACCTCTCCTCCAACGACTCCGTCTCCCAACTGACCCCCAAGGTACTCGCCGACGGGCATCGAATCCACATCCTGTTGAACTGCGGGGGGATCCAAAAAAGACACCCAGCGCACCAGTTCCCCGACGAAGACTGGCAGTCCGTTCTCCAAGTGAACCTGACCTCCGTCTTCACCCTCTGCCGCGACGTAGGCGCCCACATGCTCTCGCAGCCACCGATCCCATCACCATCATCATCGTCATCCTCATCCTCCGACGGAAACCGCCGCGGCGCCATAATAAACATCGCCTCCCTGCTCTCCTTCCAGGGCGGCTTCACCGTTCCCGCGTACTCGGCGTCCAAAGGCGGCGTCGCGCAGCTGACCAAAGCACTCTCCAACGAGTGGGCATCCAAGGGCATCAACGTCAACGCCATTGCGCCGGGCTACATTGCGACGGATATGAACGAGGCGTTGATCAACGATCAGGCGAGAGCGAAGAGTATTTTGGAAAGGATTCCGGCGGGGAGGTGGGGAAGTGCCGAGGATTTCAAGGGCGCGGTTGTGTGGCTTGCTGGGAGGGGGAGTGCCTATGTCAGTGGGGAGATTGTTACTATTGATGGCGGGTGGATGGGGCGGTAGATTAGTGGGGGTTTTTTTTTTCAAGAAACGGGATGGAATCTTTTCTATAGACCTGTTGCTTATCGGTCCACCTAAGGCAAATCTCTTCCTTTCAATGCACTGCATCGTGCATGATGCAATCCGGTCATGAACTTTCAGCTCACATTGGTCACCATGATCCTCGTGACGAAAGAAAAAAAAATTCCAACATCATGGTAATATTCGACGGATAAACTTTTCTAATGTTTTCTATCTATGTGGGTATAGAAGTGGTTTGTACTTTTCACAAGCTCGATGATATAGGTGCAAGTCAACCGCTAAAGTCGATGCCCTCGGGCTTGTCAGGGAACCCCACGTTGATGCCAAAGGCCGGGTACACGTAACGGGTTACCCCGTTCTTCTTGTGAACCGCGTGGAGGGTTTCGAGGTCCGAGTCGTCGAGGGTGATGAGTTTGCGGTTCTCGTCGATGCGGGAGGGGGTCACGGATTTGGCGAGCACCGACGAGTTGCGGGCGACTGCGCATTGTCAATCCAGTCCGTATTCTCCACCACACCGGAAAGGGGGCAAGGGAGGGCAAAAACTCACGATGATAGCTCAACAGCACGGTTGCGGGACCGACACCGTGTTTCTTCCCAACCTCGATGACGGCCTCGTCTTTGAACAGCGGAGAGCCCGTGCTACCGAGCGGGCTGTACGCTGTGATGTGGATGCCCTTTGCGTTGCAGAAGTCGACGACCTCCTGTTGCGGGAGGAGCGGGTGGTTCTCGATCTGGTTGGCGGCGGGAACGATGGTGGCTTGCGCAAGCAGCTTCTCCATGTATTTGACCGAGTAGTTTGCGACGCCGATGGCCTTTACTTTGTCCGGGTGCGCCTTGATGAGCTTCTCGAGGCCTTTCCAAGTCTCGATGTGGTTCGTGCTGCGGTCGAGATCGCGGGAGCCATCTTCGAGTTTGGGGAAGAGGGGATGGTTTCCTACCTTTGTCAGTCCATGTTCCTTTCCCTTCCCATGCAAGAGGAGACTCACCATTGGGGTTCATGGGCACTGGCCAATGCATAAGATACAAGTCCACATATGGCGTCTTCAATAGATCCAGACTCTTCTGTAGCCCCTCCTCTGCACGTGTGTGAAACGTGCACCACAGTTTACTCGTAATGAACAAATCCTCCCGCTTTACAATACCCCTGGAGATGACATCTTGCAGTGCCTCGCCGACCTCGTCCTCATTCTGGTAGCAATACGCACAGTCAATGTGTCTGTAGCCACTCTCAATGGCATGGATGACTGCCTTCTTAACCTCCCCCGGGGGACTCTGCCACGTTCCGAGTCCCAGCGCCGGGATCGTAGCTCCAGTGTTCAGCTTGATGGGGGTATTCATAGTTGGTGTTGGGTGAAGGATAGAGTCAGGTGTCTTTGCGAGCATGAACTTTGCGAGCGAGGGGTTCATAGTGGGGCTGGGGTCGAAGAGGGTATATGTAGGGGGGGGGGGGGGGCTTGTGACGTTGCATGGCTTGGGGATAATATGGAGCTCTACAATACAACGGGCTTGCGGGCTAACACCGGATGCTGTTCGCCCTCATTGACGAGATTAATTCTTCCGATACCCACCATGGATTGCCCCGCCGGGTTGTGGATTGCCCCGCCGGGTTGTCTCGGTCCGAGGGTAGGCCGAATGTTGGCGAGAAGTTCAAACGCCGACGATGGGTAGATGCTTTCACACCACGATAATCGCGCGTGGTTAGGCTAGGGAGCTGGCATACAAAGGTGACAGAAGACAGTGAGGGAAAATGCAGGGCAGGACGAGGGGATGAGATTCATCACGTGATTCACCCCACCTTCCTCATCCAGAACCCTTCCAGAACTTCCCTCCCATCCCCAAATCCAGCAAGTCCCCCCCACCGATTATTACGTCGCACCATCCGCCCTGCAGAAACCCATCGTCATCATGCGCCTGGCCCACATGATCAACGTCTTTCAAGTCATTCCCGGAAAGGCAATCCGGGCCGCGCCCCCAGCCGGCGGCGAGAATTTCCCTCCGCGGCGCAAACCAAGCAACAACACCGCGCCACGACGCCTCAAGGAACATGCGGGTCCACGAAGAACCACAGACACATGATGTACATCCGACGCTAGCAAACCCTAACTTTAGCACACCAACCATCGTCGGGACGTTACGATAGTGCCTGTGTGACAAAGCGGGGAGATTTTCCTCACGTATGCTGCGGTGACGATGAGGCTGCGAAACAGTGGGTGGGGTGGAGCGAAAGCAATGGCTGATGCAGGGTTTTCTGCTGGGTACATGGTTTGAAGAGTGTACTTCAAGGATGATGGTAGGCTGGAGGTTTCTCGGGCGTCTGTGTTGTGCTTTGTAGGTGTGGGTGTGGGAGTGGATATGGGGTTGCACTTTGCGGAGTAGATATTCCTTTCCTTTGAACCCAACGAAGATAAGTACCACTTTGCTCATCCTCTTTCGTTTCCTCATCATCCATCTCTCTTCACATCTCTCCTCTTTCCACCCTTCTTTGTCCATTGAACCTGGTCATACCTTTTCACCTGCAACTTTGAGATACCCGTTCACCACTCCCACACTCGATCACAATGGCTCCCGGCGCCCTCATCGAAACCCCCAACGTGGCCGAGCCCTTCACCAAGCCGCGCGACGGCCTCGCACTGGAAGCCACATCCGATGCCATCGACAGCGTGAACGTGCTCAAGGCCGCGCTCAAGGTGAAGAACGGCACCGCGACGCAAAAAGAGAAGGACATCTACGAACAATCTCAGTTCGATGCGGAGAAGGACAAGACGCAGTTCCGGCAATACGAAGAAGCCTGCGACCGCGTCAAGAACTTCTACCGCGAGCAGCACGAGAAGCAAACCGTGGCCTACAATCTCAAGGCCCGCAACTCCTTCCACGCCAAAACCCGCGCCGAGATGACCGTCTGGGAGGCCATGGAGAAGCTCAACACCCTCATCGACGAATCGGACCCCGACACCAGCCTCAGCCAGATCGAGCACCTGCTCCAATCCGCCGAAGCGATCCGCCGCGACGGGAAACCCCGCTGGATGCAGCTCACCGGCCTGATCCACGATCTCGGCAAGCTCCTCTTCTTCTACGCCGCCGAGGGCCAGTGGGATGTCGTGGGCGACACCTTCCCCGTCGGCTGCGCCTTCTCGCCCAAGATCATCTATCCCGACACCTTCAAGGGGAACCCTGACCATGCGGACCCCATCTACAGCACCGAGCACGGCATCTACGAGCCCGGATGCGGGCTCGATAATGTCATGCTCAGCTGGGGACACGACGAGTACCTTTACCACATCATGAAGGATCAATCTACGATCCCAGACGAGGGATTGGCCATGATCAGGTACCACAGCTTTTACCCGTGGCACTCGCAGGGTGCGTACAAGTGGATGATGAACGAGAAGGACGAGAGGATGCTGGAGGCTGTGAAGGCCTTCAACCCTTATGATTTGTACAGCAAGAGCGATGAGGTGCCCAGGGTTGAGGATCTCAAGGTATGTCTCTCTCTCGGCTTCATGGGGCAGGGAATGGTTGCTAACGATGTGTAGGACTACTACCTCGACATCATCGATGAGTTCATTGGCAAGGACAAGAAGATCAAGTGGTGAGCCGTTGCTGCCACCTGAAAACGGCGATTCCGGCCAATCTGGATTATGAACATTTGGGCGGCGTTTCTTGTACATAGTAATTCTTTCATTACCGTCCACGTGACGAACACGGAGTGCCGCAAAGGCCCGTGATACGTAACGACATCCATGTTTTTCGCTTCAACGCTCAGACCAATCCTTTCCTGACCTGATATCATCATACCGAGCCCACAAACAGCTACCCTTGATCTTTCGAACTGATCTGCACCCACCTATCATTCCATCCAATGTTTTATCCTCAACCTAACACAGTGGATGCAACTATACCAACCAAACCCATCCAACATTCCGCATCCTAACCGTTACACACCGTCATCTTCGGCCCACTTACGACTCAGCCTCGTCACCAAACCCCCGTCCCCCATCATCTGTGCTCTCATTTTTGTTCTCCCCTTTCAGTCCCTCCTTAGCTCCACCATTCTCCCCACCTGCATGGGTTTGACTGTGCCTTGACAAACCGGCCAATTCATCCTCCCTCTTCTCATTGCAAATCCAACATTGCGAGCTTGTCCCAATTTTCCCAGCACACCTGTCACACTCGGCCGCCTCCTTCTCTGCCGTGGAGTGGAAAGTAAGGGCGGCTGAGCACGTCTTGCATTTCGGAAACAGTGAACTGATATCCGAGAATGGCTGCGCTGAAGGTACGTTGGTGGGTCGTAACAGTTTCAGGAGATCGACACGCGTCGCCGGCATCGAAGCGTCAGAGGAGCCAGCGCCGGCGCCGGATGGATTTGGTGAAGGGGTATTGCTGCTCTTCGATGAGGTGGCATATGCAAAAAGCTGAGAGATTGTGGGCTCTGCCGATGGATCATTCGCCACCACCGGAGAAGCACTGCTCGACTGTGCAGCGATGTTGCTGGTCTTTTTATCTACGCTCATCTTCCCAGTCTGATTCCGACTAGGTGGAAAACTGAAGAGGCTCTGGCCTGGTTCTGAGGGTGCAGCCTGAGCCTTGTCAATGCCTCCAATAAAAGGATTGAATAGGGGCGTCTTTGATCCGTCGAACAGGCTTACAGGCTTGGTCGGTGTGATAGCATGAGTATTTCCGAAATTCGAAAACAGACCTTTCGAAGAAGTCTGGGTGCTGCAACCCCCAGCTGGACTGCTAAAAAGACTTCCTGATGCTGTAGAAGCACTAGGTTGAGTGGATATGAACTCTCCTGGGGCAGGAGTAGCGTTGAGAATGTTCGTAGACAGGGCCGCTGTCGTGTTGCTAAAGAGGCCTCCAGTCTGGGACCGTACGGTATTGCTAGTTGGGAGAGTTCCAAATAAGCTCGGCCAGGGCCTAGTATTGGCGTTATTCGTAAAACGACTTGACATATCGGGTTTACCAAAAAGACCTCTGGATTGAGTTTGAGCACCAGAACGAGCGTCTCCAAAAATGACAGTCGAAGGGGCGGCGTTCTTGGAAGCGTTCGATGTATGTGTTCCAAAACTGCTGGATGAGGCAGCAGGCTGATTAGCCCCAAACAAGCCAGGAGGGGGGGCAGGGACTGAAAAAGGCCTAAAGAAAGTTGAAGCATGGGGATTTCCTTGATCAAAGGTTGAGCTTGTCGCACCAAACGCTTGACCAGTTTGATTGCCGTAGCGCTGTCCTCGCTTATAATCCTCAGTCCTCAACTCTTCAACAGACTAGTTTTGATATGAGGGCATGCACGTGATGGTTTGGTACATTGCTTGGTTTCCAACCGAACCAGAAACGTTTTCGTGCACTTCCTTGAATGACACGGCGCCTGTGCCATGGTTGAGGAGGCGGTGATTAGGGCCAGGACCAAACCCAGAATAACCAAGAAAGCCGCTATTGAGTGCAGATGGCTCAAGTTGTGAGGCAGAGCTACCGAATGTGTTAACCGCCAGTGTCGATTTGGAGCCACCGGAGGTTGTCTCAGGCTTTGCCTGATCAAAGAAACTACCGCCGCCCAAAGGTCCCGTGGATGAAGAGCTGAATCCGTTGGGAGTAGAGGACAGTTTAGCGCCTCCAAATATCTTGCTCTCATTCTGAGGAAACCCGGATGCCGCTGATCCATGTACGACTGGATTCAGAGTGTGGCTAAATCTAGAAGGCAGCTGTGAATTGACCAAAGGCCCAGTCGTAGTTGTCGCGTTCTTGCTCAAATTGCCAAACAAACCCCCAGGTGTCGAAGAGGTGCTTGCAGAGTTACCTCCCAATGGAGACGTACCAAAACTACCAAGATTCGCAGCGGTAGAGCCAGATAAACTGCTGGCGTTTGCAGTAGGTTTGAAGATACCGCTCGCGTCAGTCGAAGGCTGCATCTGTCCGACCCCGTTGCCAATGTTGCCCGGGGCAAGGGTTGAGGATCCAAACCCAGACGGATGCGGAGGCCTACCGTCCCGCTGCTGCTCCCTCGTCTGCTTCACATATTCCTTGTATCCACCTCGTGAATTATCATCAATCCTGCCTCCAAACAGACCACCTCCACCAAGCGTACCAGAACTCATTTTGTCCCTGGGATACGTAAAGCCATTGGTGGGTTTGGTCGACCTCGTCCGTCCAACCGCAATATCCGCGGATCGGAGTTCCTCGAAAGAGATATCTTTATGCATGGTGGGCGTGATGGACTGGAAATGGATGAGATAGTCATGTGTGGGGAGGGGTTCTGCCTGCACGCACGAACAAACTTCGCCTTGTTCTTGAAGACTCCGAGTATGTTCTTTTGCCAATTCCACGCAGGTCCTACGTATCGCAGACGAAGGTGACTCGCGAATAAACACCTTTGTGGTGGGTTGAAGCGCGATGGGGTTAGAGACGCCGAAAGAGTCGCGGTTATTACCGAATCCGGATCCAACGCCTGATGTGTTTGCTTGATTTTTACCGACGCCGGGAACTGTATGTGCATCCCGACCAGTTGTTGGTGGTGCAGGGGCGGGTCCGAAGCCTTTGAATAATGTCGGCGACGATGGCTGTGGGAACAGCGGAGGATTCGCATTCGCTTCATTCTCCCTGACAAACTCTTTCGCTGTCTTGACCACAAATACAATACTCTTGACCCCAAAGGTACCCATCTTAGTAGCCATACCAATGGTCTTACCGGATTGCGCCGACATTAACTGTCCGTTCCTCGTTTTGACCTTGATACTGACAACACGCAACTCTTCGGCGGAAAGTTGAAGGATGTCATCAAGCACAGAGTAGTTGGATCCAAGCTTGTTGATGTGAGGTTGGATGCTATCATCGTCGATTGGTAGCTGTTCAATCTTGTAGCTCCATTCGACATGAGAGCGGAGGTCTTCGTAAAAGGGAAGTAAAATGTAGGCTTCAAGGTGGGCGGCCGCGCCAGTGACGGGTCGTTCGGCGAGACGCATGGGGATGGCGCTGGGGCGTGTAGTGACTGCTGGAGTCTGTGCAGTATTGTTCTCAGATTCAACTTCAGGCGTCGATGAAACTGTTCGGTTTTGCGCTCCGTCAGCCTTTGGCTCAGCTTGGCCTGCTTTGCCTTTGGAGTCAGGCTGCACTTTGGATCCCGAAATATGGTCCTCGACCTTGCGTGTAGCTTGATCAGCTCCCTTCGTATCGTTCGCACGCACAGTCCGCATGGCTGTGGCTTCGGCGGTAGTATCCTGATCGGCACTTTCAGCCCTACGAGGAAACTCGACAAAGCCGCCCTCGCTGTCCACACTGTTCTCCCGTGTCGTCGCAGGCGGCGTATCAAACAGCGTTCCTACACTCTCCTCCTCCACTCTGCCCTCGATGGTCTCCTTCCTCGCCATGAAGCGCCTTATCTGTCGATCCTGCACACTTCCCGGCGCAACAAAAGTCGGCGGCCAGGAACCAAATGACACAATGTCAGGATACCGTCCTTCCGAAGCCAGACGATACCTTTCCGTCTCCGCCTCTTCAAAGCTCCGTGCGAATTTGACGCGCGGATCTTCGGGCACAAGCTGCACAAATGGTTCCTTCTGCAGGAGCGGATAGTCTGGATGGCCGTAGCGTCCGCGGAAGCCTTTTGGGTGTTGCAGCTCGAGTACGTCGCGCCTTGTATGCGGCAGCGACGCGGGTGGGGCCTGAGCAAAGGAGGCGAACGAGATGGGGTCGTGTTGACCCGAGCCCTCGTGTGATTCCGTAAGGCTGGTGGTTTGGGACGAGGGCGACGCTGTTTGGGGTGGGTGTGGTTGTGGGTGTGGTTGTGGTGATGGTGTGTGCTCTCGAGATTGCTGTTCATGTGCGCAGCTTGACGTGGTGGCAAGTGCTGCGGGCGTAGGCAACGGCAAGCAAGCAGCAAGGTCCGGGCTCTTCGTGAATTCCGGGTGCGTGAGCGCTTTATTCAATCGGAGCGCCTCGAAAGTTAGGCGGCTGCTGCTGTGTACGTGACGTAACATGGTCAGCCTCGTTCCTTTCCCTTGGGGGGTAGCAAACGCTGAACCAAGAAATTTGAACCTACAGGTGTCCACGTCTATCCAAGTACTCGGCCCGCGCGGCACTGACAACGATTATGACATTCGTGTAGCAATCATGAAGTGTATCCCTCGCCGAGATGCCAGCCGCACCAACATACGGCGACCATTCTTCCACCTCCTTCCCTCCCCCCCGCCCCGGACCCAACCATTGATTCGCGTGTTCAGCCTTCTCACCAATCCCATCAATCACCTTGATACATCTGCTCAAGCTCTTCGAAAGAATGCTCATCTGTTCTCCACTGAGCAGTGGCTGGTCAGGAACCGCATATATCGGGTTCGTAAGCAGGACGCCCAGGGAAGACAGACTGCCGGAAAGGGCGAACAAGCTCTCAGGCAGACACCCGAATTCGACGTTTTGGGATGAATGGAGATGATTGAGTGCGTGTAGGGTGATCCCGGCAGCTCGGAGTCTGCGCTGGAGGAATTCGACATGGGCGAGGAAGGTCGCTGGATCGCTTGCGCGGTCCATCTCGATGACGTCGACTTTGCGAAGCATATGAAGGGTAAAATGGAGAATTGGAAAAGTAGAAAAGGACAACACTGCAGGTGAAGGAGGTCACTAGGAAGCAGAAAGTGGACGAGATACTTTTGACTCTCTGCTCTGCAGCCGATAACCCAAAACTCAAGTGGTTGTTAAACAGGTTGGTGAAATCATACAGATAATACCGTCGCCGTCCGATTCTTCGAAGATATACTCTCATCCACTCAGGCGCGCGCGTAGGCATCGCCAGGCTGCCACGAGCTGAAGTCGTCCAACCGGCTGTGATCCCTGTTCGCTCGCCTCGGCTAGTTAATACCGTCTCTTCGTTCCTGACTTTCTATTTCATACCTACTATAATATAGATAGTCCCTGGTTACCGATGGTTGTTTCCGATTCAAAGAGGTTTTTTTCCTCTCGATTTTCTCCCTCGGCCTTTCTTTATCCACGCACGTCTTGCACTTTTCGCTGACATGATAATCTGCGGGAGCACTCAAAGAACATAGAGCACGGAGATCAGGGGCGCCAGAGTCAATTTCAACCTCGTCTCATCTCAGCAGCTTCACTCAACCATCATCGCGCTCGGAGGTAAGCTCCTGGTGCGCCGCCCAAGGGCCTTCGTATAACGCAGGTATCACACGGTGTGAAGACTGGTACAATTCCCAGTCACACAATGAGCATAAGCTTCGCGTTCTATCACAGGCAAAAATACCGCTTGCGATTGGATATTAGAATACATCATTAAGTTCTATCTAGGACAAACAGAAATAGGATCGAAGCCTACCGTTCCATTCCATCCCATCCCACGTAGAGGGTATCAGGGCGGGCGCTGCGACCCATCCAGCGCATGCGTGAAAAAACATCTTCGCCGTAACATCATCGTCGTAAACATTATATCGCCCGGTGAGAGTCGCAGAAAAGAGGGAGGGGACAGTTGAATGGGTAACAATGTCGGCGCCCTGACGCCAATCCCGCAGCCAACTACATACCCAGAGGCCTTTTCGTGTACCGCCGCCGCCGCCGCCGGCCAACCAACATTATAGACATTATTTCGACGGGTGGAGACTTCCACCGGGGTGTTGGTATGAACGCTTAGATCAGCAACCAGGCGGCAAGACCGACGGCACCTGCGATGGGAGCGCCGGTTATCTTGGGAGCAAGACCAGAAGATGGCGAGCTGTTAGCGCCAGAAGAGGCGGCAGATCCGGCAGCGCCTGTGGCACTACTGACACGCGATCCTGCACTTCCAGTTGCGCTGGAGGCGGCAGAGCCTGCGCTTGACACAGCCGAGGAGATGGCATCGCTCGCGCTCGAAGCGGCCGAGGAAGCTGCACTGCTGCGATGAAGGTCAGAAAAGAGGTGCGGAATATGTCTAGACGAGAAGAGTACGCACCTGGCGCTGGACGCTCCGGAAGCAAGAGAGCTGGATGCGGACGAGAGGGCCGAGCCGGCACTGGACGTGGCCGAAGCAGCAACGCTGGATGCAGAAGAACCGGCACCGCTAGTGACGGAGGTAACCCCGCTCTGGGCGGACGAGAGGATACTGAGGGCTCCCGTAGAGATGGCCGAGGCCGCCGAAGACCCGCTTGCCGAAGCAGCAATGGCTAGATGGACGTCAGTGGATGCGAGACGGTGATGGGCGAGTTGGACACACAAGCACAGTAGGCAGTGCCGTAGGAGATGACACGGGCAGCATCCGAGGCACCACATGCCTGGTTGGCGCAGTCGCGAAGGCCGTAGCCAAAGTTGTGGTTCGTGCAATAGCAGACGACGTCACCCTGAGAGCAGCCGAAGGAGGTTGTGGCGATGCCCAGCATGTTTGCTATGCATGTTTGCTGCCGACCATCAGCGAGAAGTCCATGACCGTCTGAGAGGCCGGGAAAGGCTATCGAGAGGAAGACTTACCCCACACTGGGGGAGGGAGGAGATGTCCTGGGCGAGAGCGACGCCAGCGACAGCAAGGAGGGCGAAGGTCTTCATCGTGATGACGTCGAGGGGTATCGGGAGAGGATGTAGAATAAATAGACTGTAGACTGCAGGACTACTCTTGATGGATAGGATACTGGCGGTACGTATTGCTGAGAATTGCTGGGAGTTGTCGAGAATGGCTGAGGATGTTTGGCCGATGGAGGGTGGAGGGCAAGAGAAGCAGTATTTATCCATGCCACCAAACACGCAGGTGGTGGCTGGTGCGGGCGGCTGGCCACCTGCAAAAGAAGGTGACGCTGCTGCTTCTTCCAACAGCACCTTCCCGGTTTTTGGGCTGGCGACTGCATCGTGCAAATCAATCCGCAGGAGCGATGGGTGGACGACACCAGACCAGACCAGACCACACCAGACCACACCAGGCCAAAGCAGGCCAAAGCAGGCCAAAGCAGGCCAAACCAAACCGCTAGAGGACAACCTTTCGAAATAACAATCATATGCAGAGGTTGGGCTGGATACCTGCGCAAGCACCGCCGACCTAGCGTGGCAGGGATCAAGCGTTTGGCCGGCCGACACCAGACTAGAGACCAAGGCACGGAGCGGGATGCAGGAACTTGAACGGCGGCGGGCTTCCGTCATTGGTCAATGGCTCTGCACCGATCCGCGTCCAAGATTCTCGTGCAGTCGTGTCTGCCGATGATGGGTACAACAGCAGCAGCAGGCTTGTGCCACTCGCTGCGACTGCATGCTTTGCCACAGCAGTACGTACCGCCTTCGCCACACGTCTTCGTGCAGCTGAACTTCTCGAGCCCATGTCACCATCATGTCACAGCAAAATTCCTCTCTTGCGCGCGCGCCCAGGGGGCACTGGCCTCCATGTGTGGGAAAAGCTTGGTTGCTTGGTCTCGAGCCATCCTCTACGCGGTGTGACGTCTCTATTGGGAACATCCATTTCCTCCTGGCCAACGAACATCCCGATACCTGTTTTCGTTTTATTTGACCAAGCCTTCGCGTGTTCCCCTTCATATGCATGCTTGCCGTCAGTTCCAGACCGTTTCCATCCCATCGCATGTTGCTGTGCCAGTCAAACGTTGCGTGGGTTGAGGCGCCTGTCCATCAAGCTGTGGCACCCTGTGATGATGTCGAGCTGGAGCTGTTGGCCACCTCACGATTTCCTGCTTCTCTCTGTTCCTCCAGATGTTTCTCCTCAGCTGCCATGATGCACTGCGTATTCGCACCTAACCACGAGTCAGTGGCTGGCGCTACTCGAAACGGGTCTATTTAAGCTTGACGTGAACTCACCCAGTTTGTTGATCGTCTCCATCCACTCGTCGTATGGATCCGAGTCGAACACGATGCCGCCCTGTTATTACCGTAAGCAGGGCAATCAAGTGGCCGCCATCTGACAACTCACCCCGGCTTGGAGATAGGCGATCCCGTCTTTCACCACCATCGTACGGAGCGCAATACATGTCTACCAATGATCAGCGCCCGGTGGTCCATTCGTACGTCACGTGAAGCGTCTCTCACATCCATTGCACCCTCCATCACCTTGTCGCCGTCCACACTGCCATAGCCGAAATAGCCCACAGCACCGGCGTAGACGCCGCGTTTCTCCTTTTCAAGTTCTGCAATTAGCTCCATTGCGCGCACTTTCGGCGCACCGCTCACGGTCCCTGCTGCCTCTCAGCGACAATCATGGGTTATGCACAAGGTACGCACCGGCAGGAAATATGGAGCGGAACGCGTCGAAACGTGTCTTGCCCGGTCGGAGCACGCCAGACACCTCCGATACCAGATGTTGCACATGCGAGAACTGGCCCCGTTAGCATCATCTCCGAGGATGGAATCATGTCGAAATACGTACCTTCTGAACTACCATCAACTTGTCGACTCGCGTGGTGAGTGGGTCACAGACGCGATTGACGTCATTCCGTGCTAGATCAACAAGCATGACCTGTTGTCACGGTGAGCTTTGACATCTGCCAATGCCACAATGCCGGGGACCTACGTGCTCGGCCCTGTCCTTGATGGAATTCGAGAGCTCTTCCGCAAGAGTTGCATCTTCCTGCAGCGTCTTGCCTCTCTTCACCGTGCCTGCGATCGGATGTGTGATGATCCTCCCAAGCTCTTCCTTGACCAGAAGCTCTGGGCTTGCACCGACAATCTGGAAGTCGTCGCAATCTACATAGAAGAGATAGGGCGAGGGGTTGACACTCCTCAAATGCCGGTAGATGTTGAAGGGATGCAGCGAGGTAGGTCTGGCAAATCGTTGAGATGGGACGGCCTGGATGATGTCGCCCACGTTGATGTGTTCCTTTAGCTTCTTGACATGGCTTTCGTAGCCGTCCTGTCCGATATTCGACTTGTACTCGTGGCCCTCCACAATTGGCAACTGTTCTGGCATTGGCACCTCCTTTTCTTTCAGAATGGCGATATACGTCCTCAGCGTTGCAGCTGCCTCCTCATACGCTCTGGCCAAATTGTCCAAGCTATCCGGCACTTTAACGTAGGTGATGACCTTCACTACCTGTGCAAAATGATCCAAGGCCACCACGGTGTCGAAGAGCATGAAGACGCTCTCCGGTACGCCCAGGACGTCCTTCGTATCGTCCCGCCTTGTCTTGGGCTCGAAGTATTTGACACAGTCATATCCTACGTATCCGACGGCCCCGCCGGTCATCGAAGGCAGTTGTACGGAAGGTACGTTCGCTACGACGCTCTTTGCCAGCTCCTTCTCGAGAGGGGGGAGAGGGTCGGCCTCTTCGCCATGGCCAGGCCCCGTTTTGAGGACTTTGCGAGGATCCGCGCCGATGAAACTGTACCTCCCTATGGTCTCGGTTGTGGCGGCGCTTTCGAAGAGGAAGGACAGTTTCGACTTTGATCTGTCGCTTTCAGTCTCCCGTCCTTCGTCGCCCGTCGCCCGTCGCCCGTCGCCCCTCCTGTCCAGCCTTCGCCCGACGGTGACTCACCTGGCAGAAATTTTAAGATAGATGCTCGACGCCGTGAGGAACTCGGCCGACGTTGACGAGAACACAGGAACGAGGTTCGGCGGGGTGGGAGAATGGATCGCGGCAGCCAGCACCTTGCGCACCGTCTCGAGCGACGGCTGTACACCGAGCTGGGCGGCCATGCGTCAGTCTCGGGCGTGAATTGGCCTATCGACGGGACAGCAGTCGATTGGGTCTACGTACGTGGGACGCCATTTTGCGCACACGTCCAGGCACTGAAAATCCTCCGTACGCCTTGAATCAGCGTGGAAAGATCACCGTCGTCTGGCGGTGTACAGCGTACATACACCTGCACTGGATATGTATTATTGGAGTCAGAAAACATTACAATGCGACCTGCGGCTTGCGGCTTGCGACTTCGGGCGGGGCCAATCCCAGGCGCTCGGTAGCCGCGGATCGTGGTCAGAGCTTGCCCCGCCGTCCGAAAGCCTGAACCAGCCGGTACAGAGGGAGATACTCGGCGGGCACACGCTGGCACTGGCACTGGCACTGGCACGTCACGTCGGTCACGTATTATCGACCGTCACCCAGCCCACCTGGCTCCCTTCCCTTCGCGAATGCGTCGACTGCTGTGAGGCCATCCACGTTGCGCAATGCGCTTTTAACTTCTCCCCGGCCGCCCCCCCTTTGTTGCGACTTTGATCTTGGTTTTTCTACGTGCTAGCTCTCCCTGTACTCATCATGTGGTCGTCTGCACACAAGCTCAAGGGCACCATGAGCTCGCCGCTCGACCTGGCCAGCGGTCGCCCATGGACTCCCCCCGATACCGACTCGGACTACTTCTCCGAACGGCCAGTTGCAGCGGGCGACTATGATTCCGAAGACTTCGACAGCCAACAACCGCCTTCACCGCATCCTCGCACCGTGCGCGCGAAGATGAACGAACGCCCGAGACCCACGTCAAGCGCAACCGAGCCATGCTGGTCTGCGGCAGCTCCCGACAGAAAGATGCCCTCTTCCCTCGTAGACAGTGGGTATGTTGAACCCGCAGAAGACATAGTCCCCCAGTATGCCAATCTCGTGGACCCTTATACACCTGTAAAAGCTACGACGCCCGAGTCGCATGCCCAGAATGGCATGCCGCAATACCCTTATACGCCAGACTCGGCTCGAATGCCATCTCGTAACTACCCGCCTCCACCGCTGTCTCCGCTTCCTCGAATGCCCTGGGATCCCAGTGCTTCGTCGCCCGTACAGAATGCGCTTTCCTCGTGCATGACGCATCTGAAGAGTCTGATCCAGACACGGCAACCGAATGATGATCAGATGGAGTACATCATCACAAGATTCGAAGAGATGGCCCAGCTCCTCTCCGCACCCGAAGCACAATCAAGGCAGTCGGATGATCATTTGTTCTCCGAGCTTGACATGCCTTCGGGTCTCGGCATATCTTCTTCCGCTGACGAGCTACTCGGCGTTGATCAAAAGATAAGGGATGTGGATGTAGCAGTAGAGTACATTCTTCAGGTGGGCAAATACATCGAAGACGTTTCAAGACATACAGAAGACCTCAAGATGCGCTTCGACGAGGCAAAACAGCTCAATTCCATCCAGACGGAGATCATCACGGATTTACGGCGGATATTGAAGACGCAACAGCTTGGGATAAAGAAATACAAGGAGGAATGGGAAGCGGATCTTGCCGAAGAAGACCACGGTGAAGACGAGGCGACCCACATGGATGATGCGAGAAGTAGGCCATGTCAAACGACGAGCTTCTGGACTGCGATGGAAGAAGCGCTGGATGAGGTGGGAGAGATGTGGCTAGAGTGGTGATACCTGCCCTTCATTACACCGTCTAATTGTTTCCTATGTCTTGGGTGCACGGCTGGCTCCTGGTCACGCATTACGGCCTCTTGGTCCTCGGGCTTTTTTCTGTCCGTGGCGTTTACGATCGGTGTTGCATTGGCGATGGTCAGCATTACTGTGGAATACCCCTCACGCACATTGGATGTTGATCTGGCGTTTTGATCTACACTTGCCTTTCGATACCTTTCTGTACGCTACTTTACATCATATTCCATGTTAATACAATATGCAGGTCGTGACTGGCCTGCTGTTACTCTCACGTGCAGCCCGAAACTTTTGGCCATGATGTCATCAAACAACCTCAACCACGGTGGAAGTGACCACCCACGCCACTTCTCGAAAATGTTCCCCAGCGGACCGGTGATGACGATGCACAATATGGAGACTGAGGCTACAATAAGATGTGATATTCACGGCTGCGTCCGAGGAGGTCGCTGTACAGCAGCGTCTGGCTGCAGGGGATGAAGGAGCAGAGCAAGAACGGTCTGTAGAACTGGAAGTCGCCGCACGAGAGCCCTTCAATGCCTAGGAAACTGTCACAGTCTCACCTGTCAAGGAGGATGTTGCGCCCACACCTACGTCCGATTCCGCCTCCTCTGCAGATAACTTCCCAAAAGTGCCACAGTACAGGGGTCAGTTGGGCCCTCGTCATTTCTTCTGTCGCTGCAACCTCCCTATCGCTATACGTCCGCATTTCAATTCGCTCTACATCTTGCAACATGTGTTACGCCAATTCTGTGGCGGCGACAGACGGGTCTTCATCATCCCGGCAGCCCGTGGCGGACAGAGTGGCAGCCCCACCCGCGACGCCAACTGCGGTACATCGTTGCCCATTTGGTTGGAAGGGCAGGACGTCTTCTAAAAAGGAACCGAGGAAACGAACGGACGGCATCACCGCTAAGGACGGCGTTCAAATTCGGGATTTCGCGTACAATGATCAATCCATCTTCCAACCTCCTCGATACGCAGTGTTCGATCAGGATGGTAGAATCACTCTCCTCGTTGGCAACGAAGAGCGAAAAACGGGCGTCTGTCGGATCATCGTACCGTCCGCTCTGAAGAACGTCAGCACCCAATGGGCGGACCACATTGCTCGGGGCAGGAGATACCTCAAGAGAACGTGCGTCTATCTACCAGATCTGGACGCGGCAATGATGTTCGTCCTCATGGCGATTGTGTCCAACAAGTTCGAGCACGTACCAAAGAAACTTGGCTTCGAGCAGGTTGTCGAGGTGACGCGTATCTGCCGTCGATTCGATATGAACAACATAGTGTCGCCTTACATTATGGGATGGTTGGCGCCTCACCAAAAGGATATGGTGGAATTCACGCGCCACGGTTGTATCACGAAGGTTTGCTGATTGTTGGCCAGTTGTCCCCCCACCGAGTGCAGTGGCTATATGTGGCCCACCAGTTTGGCATCGAGGAGGACTACCTCAGATTGACCAAAGATCTGGCGAGGGAGTGTGCTGTCGATATGCACGGACGGCTTCTCGTTCCGGGCGGATCCTCTCTTTTGGCTGGCTACTTTCCAGAACACTGCATTTGTGAGCCATCATCAGTAGCGTCGTCTGTTCAAGAAAGAAAAGTCAGACTGCAGCAAATGCTAATGGTCCTCACATCAGCCGACATCCAGGCCACACGCATGCGTACGCTCGAAAGACTTCTCCGGCGTACATACGACCTGATCGTGGAGATGGAGGATGTCAACCGATGCAGAATCGCCGGGCCCAATGAGATAAACAGTCCCCGGTCCCTGTGTACAAATCACAACCACAGCGGCATTGTCCGTAGTCTGAAATGCCACGGGTACTGGCCGCAGATAACGAAAGTGGAGAACATCACCGACTCGGTCAGGCAACTGGCCTTTGTTCTTACTCATTTGCCGGTGGTACGTGTGACTGGAATGGACAACCCTCCAGATGAGCTGTACTGACGTTGGATCCATCTCAGTTCGAGGTGATTGGCCACCGGCATCACACTGCGTGTAGCATTCACCGGGTACTTGCGGCATATGCCCAGAAGGTGTGGGACGAGGTGCCATTCCCACCCCGCACGACGTCGCTGGCGACTATGCATGAGAACCGCAAGAAGGCCGGTCTGTCGGACCGAGATCTTCAACTGTGGAAAGATATGATCTCTCCGTCTCTGTTTGTCCCTGCTTAGGGATCGGGGAGGATCAGGTAGGTAGTTGCATCGAATATAGTGATGTTCCGTTTTTGAGTATTGTGCCTTGACAGACGGCGGGCGTGCTTTCAAGATCATGTGATCGTTCTATCGCGGGCGCTCGGTTCACGGCAATCCAAAACGGTCGAAGGACATGTCAACGTTTCAGCGCATCAGATCTACCCCAAGTTCGTCTCGATAGGTCACCGTCTAAGACTGCCTTTATGCCTTGGGCGATCATGCCATAGGCTCCTCCAGAGCGCCTCAATCCTATGGAGCAACCGACGGACCAAAATGTAGCATATGCCGAGCAGAGGGACGGATTTTTGCGACAAGTACACATCACATGTACCAAGCACAGCAGAAGGAGAAGTTCTTGTCGAGTGAGATCACCATCCCTAGCACGCATGTCAGGCCCCTCGCGCGCCGACGACGTTTCAGCCACGCTTGGACAGTCTTGGAACCCCACGTGACGGCGGCATACTCTCCTCTCCCGTTCGATGCCGGACGCACCAACCTGAGGTGCAATCACATAGATGGTATATTGCTGGCGATGGCCTGCATCAGAGGACACGCAGCGCCCGACTGTGGTGCCGGCGAAGGCTGGGCAGATTCATCAGCAGCCAGCGCGGGGACTTGTCTGCAGCGGCGCCCCCCCTCCCTCCGGATGCCATGGCAGTCAACGGCCATGGCATTGGGGGCGCATCCGCGGTTTGCGGGCACACGCAGGTCATTTGCGCTTTCCATGAGGCGAATGCGGCCAACGGAGGCCTGGGCGGACTCTCGACGGGCTTTGTTGAGGGTGCTTGGCGGACTGCTCCCAGGGTAGGAATGACGGCGGCGGAGAGCTGAGCATCGCAGCATCGTCGGTGCCAAGGCAGCGGATGGCAGGCTCGCTCTGGGCTGGAGCCGGCGTCTTGCGTGCCTCAGCAGGCTCGGGACACGTCTTGCGCAGCGTCTCTGGCAGCGGGCGGTGATTGGACTCCGGAAGCGTATAGGAAGACGGCCCAGCAACGTGCCCAGCCCTTGGCTCTGGATCCGTGTTGGAGGCCAAGCCCCCAGGACCTTCTCCCAAGGTCTTGAGAGCGCAGACTGTATGTAACCATTCGTCTTGCCCTCTTCTCCTGAGGGGAAGCCGGCCGACTGAATATAACATGACCGACGGGCCGTCGAGTGCGCTCCCCTACCCAGCACGAAGCCCTCGATTGATGCTCAGCGACGCCTAACCAATCGCACGCGGCCATGGAACACCAGCCCGCGGCCTCGGCAGCTCCGGCCAGCAGCAGCAGCAGCAGCACCACCACCACCACCACCACCCCCCCCCCCCCCCCCCCCCCCCCCCCAACCCCCCACCCCCCCCCCCCCCCCCCCCCCCCCCACCACCCCCCCCCCCCCCCCCCCCCCAAAAAATAAGGGAAATGCGGGGCCACCCCCCCCACAGGTCTTTAAAAGCCCAAAAAAACCACCCCCACCAACTCA